>QVNW01000261.1:0-103788 GCA_014825475.1 Pseudomyrmex flavicornis
TCGTAGCTGCAAGATACACGCATCGCCGGCGGCTCCTCACCCGACGGTAGATACGACAAATCGACAGTTTCTCGCGGCGCGTTTTCGAAGAGCCAGAGGGAACGGAGTGTTGCGGTAAGATGAACGGGCAGGAAACCGAAATTGCGCCCGTTTCGCCCGTGACGCGTATACGGATATGATTTATCGTCTTTAAATGCAGATTGTCTCTCTCTCTCTCTTTCTCTCTCGCAACCCCGTAGGCATTTTGTCGGATGAATCCAACACGATGCAGACACTTGGGAATGTTCACCGTTCGGAATGTTCAGGGCATCATTTCGAATTGCCACTCATGTTGCGGCGCTCTGTCCAGACTCACTCTGTTTCTCCCGTGTTGCTACTAATGTTGCAGTCAAGAAGACGTTTCTTTTCGAAGGATGACGGGCGCGAGAATGCGTATAAGAGCTTACGATTCTCTGTTACAATTTTATACACACACTGCAGTTCCTTGTATTTCTTTTATGTTATTTAAAAATTTTTTTTTAAAAATGTTTCTGTAATATAATTTTAGTTTTTATTTGCTCGATAATTTTATGTCTCTCGATTAAAGAGAAAAAAAACACGGTGTGAGACAAGAGTTTGCTTTTCTCACGGACGAAATTTCGCGCGGATATCGAGAGATCGATGCGATCGAAACGCTCCCATGCTCTCGGAAATGCGGCACGCAAAGCATGGCGGCGAGTTACATCGGTACCCTTTATCGGTGTCGGATCTGCGCCGCATTTAGAAAGAGATCTCGGCCCGATGCGCCGGCGGTCGACGCATCGCGGCACGAAATCGCTCGTCGCCCAGAGGCGTGCCGACCGATCTTACACGGCTCTACTACTTCCTGGCCGCCGGCGCGTCTAATTGCGGACGCGCTTCACTGCGAAAAACAGTGTACACACACACACACGCGCGCGCGCGCGCGCACGCGTACACGCACGCACGCGGAATGTTTCGATTTTTCATGATTAACGTTTCTCATTGTCTCAGAATTTCAGTCCGCTGAACCTTCGTGCGCAAATGTTTCAAGCAGCGCGATGACATCTTATTCGCGCGATAGTTTACATCGTTCGAATAAAAATTGCTGATTGTTTTTTTTTTTTTTTGCACGAGATCGATCAAGTGATCGAGTCACGACAATTTTATTTTCTCAAAAGTGTCACATCCAGTCTTCTGCTTCTTTTTTTTTTTTTTTTTTGCTTTTGCGTTTATTCGAGATTTTTAGTTTATACAATCAGTTACGGCTTCGTAATCTCGCGGAACAAATTCATTAGAAGAGCCAACTATCGGCCACGTCGCGCCATGAATTTTAATTAATCAATCCGCCGACTTCGGCCGAAGTTCGCGACGAAACTTCGTGCTTTCAGCGAAATCGACGCGGTTAATTTCGATCGAAGTTCAGCGTCGACTGTGTAAGTTTGTGTGTGTGTGTGTAGTCTTTGAACTTCCTCATCCGGATCCCGCGCGAATACGAGCCGAAGTATTCGCGCGCGCCGCGCATTTAGCGCTAAATGCAACTGTCTAATTCTATCTGTCACATCAGACACGCGGTATCTTAATATATCTGACGTATATTAAATTCTTATCTCTCCTACGTGTGTTTTCGCACGTAGAAAACTGAATATAAAACTTTTGACACACACATTTCGCGCGCAGTCTTCGCTATTCGGACAGAGCTAACTTTGATCGGTCATACATTTAGCGTCTTATTAAATAAAACGCTGGATATAATGCGAATATAATGCGTACAAATGCGTCACTTTCGAAAAGCCGCCGTCGTTGCGCCGCATTACTCCATCAAATATAATCGACATCGCGATACAGATAAAATTTCGCGTGTTGTAATTGACCCGATCGCTCGCGACGTGACGCGGCATTTGTCAAACGGATACACACATATATATATGTATTATACGCGAAGTATAATTTGATTTATATGTAATTACCGAGACCTCCCCATTATATCCACCTGACATAGATCAAATTCGAATTAGCTTAATCATAATCGAATGCCGTGGTCGTTTCAGTCGAGCAGTGGGACGGCGCGTTAGGTGGGCGGGATATACCGAGCTCGTAATTAGTCTCCTTTGACCGATCGGCAGGCATTCTTCATTTTCTCGTTGTTCAATCACGTCCGTGGACGTGACACTTGTTTTTTTATCTAATAACTTTTTTTTTTTTTTTTTTTTTTTTTTTTTTTTGTCTCTCCCACGCTTTCTCCGGACTTTTTGAGGGAGAACTTTTAATGACATTTAAATTATCTCATTATAATTTTAAAATTGACAATAAAGTTTCGACGCGCCCTGATATTTTCGCACGCGAAAATCCTCATTCGCTCGCTTTCGGAATCCTCTTTCCCCGGAATTTCCCTCGCGCGCGCGAAATTATCGAGTGTCGGATTTGCGTGAGTCACGCGAATCCGGTTACGATCGGCACGTCGGAATATTGGCCACACACGCTCTCGCTCGATCCCGCGGTTTACGTTACTTCCGCGACATTATGCTCTTCGACGACCGCTCGTGCGACGAGCGTCGTCGTCGCGATCGGGCGAATAGTTACGCTCGTCTCTTCTCGCGAATGCTCCTCCGCGAGCGCGAGGAGATTTTTCCCTTCTCTCAGTATATATATAGCAGAACATTCTCGGAGTTCTCTTTTCCGTTTGATTTCAAAGTAAAATACCAGGGAAATCGCGGAGTGGCGGCGCACGAGCCGCGTCTCACGTGTGCGCATCGCGAATATGGATAAACCTATTTTCGCGTCGGTGTCGCGAATCCCCCGAGATATTTTGCCCTTTAAAAGCGAATAAAAGCGAATATCTTCGATCGCGCGCCTCACGTGAAATATCGAAAAACGGGGAATGCGTGTATGTACATATGTAAGAAATGCATATACTATATATTTATACGTGTGCAACAAAATTATATATACATAGATACGTGCAAACGAAGAGAGCGGATATTTTACGAGTCTCTCTCTCTCTCTCTCTCTTGCCACCTATTCTCCATAATTCCTCGCTTGTTTTCGCCGTGAGAGATTTGCGCGCGCGCCCTTGTTAAATATAATATTACGCAAAAACTGTTCCTGTTTACGAGCGGCAATTCCCATTTCGTCGCGGTTAATTCGTTTAGCCATCGGACAGGGCATTGAGCGCGAATCGAGTTAATATCGAGTGCACGCTTCGGTCGACCGGAGCGGTCTCTCTCCCTCTCTCTCTCTCTCTCATCTCTTCGACCGGCTTTCCCTCGCTTGATTATCGGCGGGCCGGGTCAGGCCGGAGGAAAAAAGCAGCTCTGTTGCCATGGCAGTCAAATCGATTACTGATTGGCAGGTAATGCGTGTGTAATGCGTCGATTGCAGCCGCCGTTGCGGCAGTCGCCGTGCTCTTCCGCGACCGCCGAGTGCACTTGTTGAGTGGCACAAGGCCGAAGGTGTGCGTTATGCACCCGCTTCTGTCGGGCGAATCGCGGGATTTGTCGATTAAATTAAGGCCGGGAACGCGCGTCCTTTTGAAGTGCGCCTAATTGAGGAGTGCGTCGCGCTGATGTCACCGTAACGAGCAATCGTGCTCTTGAAACCGCGTACAAGGTTTGCGCGCAGAAATACGAGAAACAAAATCCACGTGATGGCGTAAAAAGATAAAATACGTACGTGACAATTTAAAAAATTGAAGTTTTTAAAGACTTAAAAAATATGTTTTTTTTTTCAAAGGCAAGAAGTAAATTCTAGAAACATAAACTTGTATTTTTGCGCACTCTCCGTCGAGCTAGTCGCCGAGTACCGTTCGTTTTCTTTAGGATGATCTCAACATATCTCACATGTACAATTTTTGATTTTTTTTTCACGTCGCGAATACTTGACCGTGCGGGTCGCGTAGTTTTCCCGGAAGAGGCCGATCATCCGTAATCACCGATGCAAATCTCACACCTCGCGTTAGTGAGGCGCATCACGCCGGTCGCGCGCGCGAGAGAAAGCGCGCGATTTTCGCGCCGACTCTGCGAAGAGCGCGATAGAAATCGCTAGCATTGCAGCGCGCGCGCACGAAATCGAAGAGAAAAAATGTATATATATATATATATATGTATACATACATTCTATATATAAATGCGCTACACGATACTTCTTAACCCGTCATTTCGGTCTCGAGGTCGGCCAATTATGTTGCCGCGAGATGCGAGAATAATTTCGCAGGAATTGAATTAATCTCGCGGATAAAATCCTTTCGCGCTCAAAAAACGAGAGATACGGCGAATTTCTCTATCTCTCGCGAAGTATCGATTACGCGCATTATCAGAGGACAATTTGACAGCGACTAGACAGCGAGAAAAAATAGAGAGAGAGTTCGCGAAATATATATATGTTGTAACATTAATATCGGAGCACATCAGTTTTAGACGTACGTTGTAACGGAGCGACTTCATTACACGATTCTCGCGAATAAACGATAATGTGCATTTGAGGTAGAAAAACTATCGACTAACTGTCTTCGCGCGATCTCTCTCTCTCTCTCTTTCTCTCGTAAATTTGTTCTGAATAACTTCGGTGAGTCTATTCCCGATCTATGCGCTAAATTGCAAAATCGTGTCTCCGTGAGACGACCAGGATGTTACCGCTCGGTGTCAGGTGTATTAATATCCTTTTCGATGCGCGCGATATTTCTTTTCTAAATTCTGCGACGCGGCTTCACGATTTACTGCACGAGGAATATCAGAACTTGCACATACGAGATATACGTAACTCTCTCGAAAAGCCACGAGATGTTCCGAGATCTCATAAAACTTTTGTATTAACGTCAGCGCGCTTCGTTACCGTAACAACGTGTCGTGTTACGATACCCGCGGTGTGTTTCCGCAGGGAAACAATTTTTCAGTTTAGACGCCGCCGGATCGAAACGTTGGTTACCGGCGTACTCCGCGCACATAGCCCCAGTTTTCCGGCGCACTCAAACGCACGCACACATAAAACGGGGAGGAGAGGGTGAAAAACGCTTTTCCGCCTCCCGTCGTGGTAATTGATACGCAACAAATCTATTAATTGGAACTTGTAAAACTCTACTGACACGTGAATTTTACCATTTCATACGCGAGATATGTAGAGTCGCGTGCGTGTATGTGCGAAACAATTTTGATATATTTTTTCTTTTTTGGCCAACCGGAACTCGCGTAGTTTTTCTTCGAGATCGTCTCTGTTCCATCTGTTCGATTAATATTTCACAGACGCGAAATCTCGGCTTTTAAACCGCGCGTCGAACAACCGCGCGTTTTCACAAGAGAGAAAAAAGAGAGAGAGAGAGAGAGAGAGAAAGAGAGAGAATACGCGTTATCATGTGAGAGTTATCTTCTCTGCAACTATATATGGGAACAGAGTCGAGCAGGGAGAAAAAGAGGGGAAAAAAAACCAAATGACAGAGCTCGACGAGTACGTACTCGAGGCAAGACGGGCGTAAAAGCACGGATCGTGCTTATTAGTAGCGTCTCTCTGTTTGTCGTGAGGGAGAATGAAGCTTCAGCAGGTGCTACCGCGTCGCGTCGGGGAATAAGAATAATGAAAATAGAGAAGAAAAGACGCGCGCGGCGGCAAGAAGTCGGCTTTCAGGAATGTAGAGCGGTGTCTCCGTCGGAGTTGCATCATGATTATCGTCACCCTATCTCGGTGAGAGAATAAAGGCGAGAAATTGTTTAGACGCCACAACGGCGAGAGGCAAATAAAAGAATCATTTGAGGTGTATATTCGTTGTTTTGTGTAGCGCGTTGAAAAAAAAACAAAAAAAACGAAGAGCGTCTTTTGGTATTATCTTGAATTTTTTAAAGCGCAAAAAAGGTATTAAGTCTCACAGTAGTGCTGATTAATCGAGTCTGGCTAATTTTACGTAATTTTAGAAAAAAATTTCTTTTAAATTTTTGTTTCCCGTAACACTAACGAAATTACTGCCGCATCATCGCAATCTTCGAAACGTCCGATTTACATCGGATCGAATGAATCGGACCGGAGATAATCGCGAGAATTGAAGAATGCAAATAGCAGATCGAATAACTTTACGAGCGCGTCTTTACACGTTTCGCCGAATCGGCCGCTCCATTTCCGCGGCTCCGTTGCCGGCCGTGTTACGACCTCGTGGTATTAAACATCGCCGTGCGCGGTGAATTAAGACGCGACGGGAAATATCGTATCTGCGGCGTCATGCAATGCGGCCGGGGAGAAAAAAAAAGGGAAAGAGTTAATTTCCATTTATACGGCGCTCGTTCTTGGAATCAAGCATCCGAGGGCCGCCGTATAGTTTCGCGCGCATCACGCGATTGTTTTCATTCGCGTCGGTCGTGCTCTCTATCGTATTTTTTTCTTTTTTGTTTTTTTTTTTTTTTCCTGACCTTCTCGCGCCGGTAAATCTCATCTTACTTCGTTCTGGACGGGAAACACGAAAAGCTGGTCCGAACAGTGCGACTGATTAAACTTACGCTCTTCGTTGTCGCAGTGCGCGTTTCCTGTTTCCTTTCTTTCTCGTCTTTCTTTTTTCTCACTTTGTCCCCTCTTCCTCCGCACTCTTCATTCACGTGTAGAATCTCCTCGTCTTTCCTCCGAACCGTTTCCTTTCTTTTTCGTTTCGCGCGCCCGTTTTTCATTTGCGTAGAACCCATTCTCCTTCTTCTCCTTTAACATCCGGTTAATTCGAACTTGTTATTCGCGCCGGTAGCACAAAGACAACACACTAATGAGCGGAGACTTGACTTCCTCTCGCACCCGACCCAATTTTCCGTTTCGTTAGCAATTCCGACGCGATGGCTTTTAGCGACGCTCCGCCGTAAGTTAATCCGCACCGGATAAATTTATATTCGCGGTAAGGAAGAAGAAAAAATGCAAAGGGACACACAATCCGATGATAAAATGCTATTCGATCTAATAGACGTTCCGCGAGAGAAACTGACTGGTCCAGCAGATCGAGAAAAGATGGTAACGTTTGAAATCTTTTTTTAAAAAATACAAAACCGCGACAGCGAATTTATTTAAGGGAGACGTTGCTCGATCTCGTCACCTTGTTATCGGACAATGTCCATTATCCATTAGCGGGGACATCTTATTTACAACGGAATTCAATCGAGTCCGCAATCAAAATGTGAAATGTCATGTACAACACACACACGCACGCGTGCGAATAAATGAGGATTTGGTCAAGGTGCGATTAAAGCTGCTCCTTTTTCTCGGCGCGTTCAGTCACGCTCGGAGACTCGCTCGGTGAACGGCCTTCTCTCTCTTTTTCCTCTCTCGCTCTCGGCCGACAGCAGCCTCGAGATAATAATGCTAATTACAGACGAGAACGTCGTGAGGGACGCGATATTTAAAAATCGCCTCAATTCCATTTAAATGCTGTCCGTTCTCGGAATTTGCTATTTCGCGGCCGGACGCAACCTCTTCTGCCGTTTCATTTCAAAAGCGCGTTTTTCTCTTCTCGAGTTGCATTCGAGAGAGACTCCGGTTATCTCTTCACTTTTTTTTTTTCAAAACTTTCGAATTTTCGGACTATCGCGCGAATACTCAACAATATTACGGACTCCACAGTTTGCATTCTCGTCGTTCGTTTCTCGTATCAAACGCGATATATTGTTTATTACATTGAGATCATTTTGTTTGCAATTCGCGAGCGTGAGAACCGCTTGATTTCGTACTTCTCCACGTTTCGCCGTGTCATACAAACAAACACAGTCGGTTGTTGCAACGTGTTTTGTTGTTAGCTGTTATATAAACCTCCGCAGTTGCCTCCACGCCGAATTAAAGTTTGGTTTACAGATGTTTCCTATCTAACTTTGGCGCACTCACAACTTCGCCAAGTTCGCGCAATTGCTTCGTTCTTACGCTAACCAAAGAGTTCTCTTTCGATTAAACACCCTCTCATATATAAACTACTTTTAGTTAAATCCCTGCTTAAATCCTTGCTTTTTCGAACGAATATAAAGTGGATACGTATATGTTGCGCGTGTATGACGTGTGTGTTATATATAATAGTTTCGATAATAAAATACATGTAATAATAAAACGATGTGTTTCGTATGCGTTCCAAGATTAACGTCTCCGATAATTACTAATTTACCGTAAACTTGAGTGTCTCTTCTTTTCGTGTATCCCCTATCAAAGTCTTCACACATGTCTGAGAGTTACGGCATAGTTCAGTCAACGTCTCTCGCCATAAGTAATCGGACACGCTTAATTTATCGGAAGAATATAACGTCGACGCGCGCGAACTGATACGTGGGTAGCGTTTATCAAGTCGAGTCGAGAGTGCCTCAAGCCACTCTACATGATCCGGTGTATCGTGATTTACCGAGACCTCCTGCGCTCGCCGAGGGCTTTAGGAATTCATCAGGTGACAGTCGCCTTTCACTCTTCGTTGTCGTGAAATATTCAATCTCGCCCGGGTTTTAGTACATTCCGCCAACGAGTGCCGCGCTGCGTTGTATCGATTTCCGAGAAATCTCATAAATTAAGAATTCACGTGACAGGAGCGTGACGCGCGCGTGTATATTGTCTAATGTATCATTACCTTGTCGGAGGTCTGTATCACTGCATGTATTTTATTGAGAGACAGATGGTGAAAAATATTTCTCAACATCGAGAGACTTTTTTTACGACGTGTTCTCGCGGAATAAGAAAAGCAACGAATTACACGGCTGTGTAATTAAAAATAAAAATAATATATCACAGAATT
This sequence comes from Pseudomyrmex flavicornis, assembly GCA_014825475.1. Taxonomy (NCBI): domain Eukaryota; kingdom Metazoa; phylum Arthropoda; class Insecta; order Hymenoptera; family Formicidae; genus Pseudomyrmex; species Pseudomyrmex flavicornis. The sequence goes on from QVNW01000261.1 coordinate 8,717, forward strand.
CAGGACCGTATAAGTGAACATTTTCTAGAGAAAAATCCTCATTTATGTTTTTTTTTTTTTAATATGGTGACATTAGAGACAAACGAAAGAAAGAGTAGAGAAATTCTGACAATTTCGAGAAAAGCCACTCGTATCATCAGAGAAAAAAAAAGATAATAAAAATTATTTATAAGATCGCGCAGCTATTTGACTCTCGCAATCTCCGCTCCATATCGACACAGGACGTTTGACAGACGACAATCGGCCATGTCCGGACGACTGTCCGTAATGTCTTTTCGAACGGGATCCATTTCGATGCCTTTATAGACTCGGACAAGCCGCGGACATTCGCCCCGACTCGGCCGCGCGATTGTTCACGTCCTGACTTCGTTCTTCCCGTGACGAAATGGCCGACCGTGGTAAAAGTGCTACGTCCGCGATAAGTACGGCCGAGGGTGTGGAAAAGGCAGCCGAGAGGAAGACGCCCTTTTTATTCTCTTCGAACGATCGAAGCCCTTCTTTCGCGGAACGAAAATCGATTACGACGAGCTGTCCCGCGTCCGAGATGGACCGAAAATGAAATTGCACCGGAAAGTGTCTATATTATCTCCCCTACGTTGCTTCTATCACGCGTGTATCGTCGAGCGACACTGAATGCACGTCGATTTATATTACACATATATATATATGTACTTAAGGATTTTTGAAGAAACAAAATTCTCTATTTATTTAAGTGCGAAATAGAGATAATGAAAAATAATTAACATTTAACAGTGATATATCGCAAATATTCTTTGCGCTAAGTCGTGCTCTTGTAAAGATTGTTCGACCTTTGATTTTTAAAAATATTTTCCAATACATTCTTTATTATATTAAATTTTAACACTTTGCTGAAATCGGCAATTAGAAACAAAAAGAAGATCGATATATATCGATATGCGATATATATCGAAATGCGATATATATCGAAATGCGATATATATATAGAAATGCGATATGTATATCGAAATGCGATACATATATCGAAATGTGATATTATGATGTTCGCATAGAAAAATCTTATTCCTACTCAAAACGCTACTTAGTATAGTACTACTACGTACTATTGCAACAAAAATATATTGTATCGACGCGATCTACGTTAAATTTTTAATATTCCATAAAAAATTTATTTATTTCTTATGAAATAAAAGTTTTTAGAAATTTTTATAGAGGCACTACCGTGCCTCTTGATTTAATTTACATTTAATTCTCTCTTTCTCATTTACTTTTATTTATCTGTGTAGATGCTGAACGTAAAATAATGCCGAGAGATAAAGCAAGAAGAGGAATAAAGAAATAAAAGGTCGGTGCAAAAATCACTTCTTAATGCCTCCCTCACCGCGACCTCCGCGATCGAATCAGCGTTAACAAGGTTTCCTCTTCGAAGGCATCTCACGAAAAGGTTAGGCGCAAGTCGTATTATCCAAGTTACTATTAATTCAACCGCGGTAGGTTTCCACGTTGCATTCGATCTTTTATATTTTCGTCCCGCGAATGGATTTACGTGTCGTTACCCAATGAACCAACGTTAGATTCGCCGGATAACACTATACGGCGCGCGCGTTTTCTCATAAGAAGAGAAACAATCCCGCGCCGACTTGGTTGCGGAGAAAACCAATCGCGCGAGAAAGATTCGTGAGAGAACCGCGGACGAGCCGCTTCTCTCGGATGCGACTCTCTCTCGTGCATACAAGCTCGCTCGATGCTTATCTCGATGAGGTAGTCGCGCGTTGCGCAATCACGGGCCGAATCACTCTCTCGTTCCGTTAAATCATTTATCGATGATTTTGCAACTATTTACACGAACGCCGCGAGGCAACCACTCATGTCGAGCGGTGAATCCTTAGGTGCAACTGTCTTGTATTCCACTTAAATTCTGATGTACGGAACGTGACTAACTCTCTGTCTTATCAAATTATCATCTTTTTTGACATTCGTAATTACGAAGCAATCGTCGAGAGCGATGGGTTTGAACAAAAATTGATTGTAGGAGAGAGAAATCAATTTTTTCTTTGCAATTTGAAACGTCTCCTTTCTGCAATTTTTGATTGAGTTTCTTAAGTTTTTTTTTCTTCTATTAATAATTCGGTAAGTCTCAATTTTATATTTTTCCATACACATTCCTCGAAGTCTCGCTTCGTTAAAATAATCTTCGACGATATAAAATGGAATTGTCTTTGCATTTACAAGGCACTTTTATCCGACTCTTCCCGCAGTATCGCGCGACTCGGCTTTTATCAGACCGATACGAAGTTAAAAAATTGTTCCTCGCGCGCGTCCCGGACGTCTCATATATCTTTCCGTCCGTAATGGTCAAGAAACGCTCCTCAAGGACGGCGAGCGTAAAATTCGTGCGCGCTGTTCGGCTAATGGACGGTGAAAGGGGCTCATTGACAATCTTCGGCATTTCCAATCCTTTAATGTACGTCATAAGCCATTGATAAGCCGTAGAATGGATCCCCACGGCGCGAATATGGCGTTGTTCTCTACCAGAGGGTTCCACGGATCTTCCGAACTCGTGCGATTGTGTGCGTTCGCGCGCGCGCGTGTGTGTATATACAAGGTGTACAACGTGTTTCTCGTTTTATAATTGTTTTTGAAGACAACTGCATTTTAGCGCGAAGAGTGAGTCGAATTTTACAGATTATTTTGTCCATTGCCGATTTAATATCTAAGAGTTTTGACGTTTGTTCCGTAACTTGAACAAACGTCGCCAACGAAAATCCGTGGCTGTCAATACAACAGGCTTTTCTTGTAACGAAGAAAATAAAGATTTTAAAGCAAAAATTTTCGCGTTTGATTCTATTGTAGAGAGAAAACAAATGTGTTTTCAAGCACGCGAAGAATTCGTAGTTAAAGTACGAAATATCTGAGAGACACCGGGTATGTCCGCTTCGTCGCTTTCCAGCCGTCGCCGGACTTGAACAATAACTTAGATAAGAGCCCGAAGGTCCGCTTTAGTACTGTAATTTTTCAAAGTGATCTTCGTTCTCGGGCTTAAACTGGGGAGACGCATTTCGCGGAGTCACGGAGTAAAGCTGTATAATAAACTTTCTTTTATTGAAAAAATTATATTTAATTCTTCAATTACGTAGCTTTTATATTTTCTGAGATTCCTGAGATTCGCAATAAAAAATATTTCTTCAATATTTTGTGAGATACAAACAAAAACAAATACAGATTTTCACAAACAATATTTGAAATTAGAGGAAACTTAAAAAATTGCGCGCGATAAAAAAAGAAAAGAAGTCGATTTCAATTTTCGCGGAGTTTTTTTTTTTCACGGCGTGTGTGTGGCGAAAGTTTGGGAAAGTTTTCGGTGTATACAAAATGTACAGCACAGCTTCACTTAATTGAGTCCGCAGATACGTGACCGTACTGGCCTAGATATGAGATCGTTTGTTATAGATGGTGTTTGTGCGCAGCAGACTCCACGTTATATTCTCCGATCGCAGCTTGTTCCCGCTGCGTGCGGTTGATATTGTTGGCGCAACAAAATTTTTGACGAGTATCGCGCGCGCAAGTGCGCGTTCTTATTGTTTAAAAACCCGGAGACCTGTGTTGTACACATCGTTGCCTATATATTTGCGTCTTTTGGACGATGTATACCGCGCGCGCGTCAGCAGCGTTCACGGTTGTAATCGTCTTTAGGAATTAAACATGCGTCCCGCGGGAATAAATAGATGTTAATTAAAAGCGAGGATGGGAGATGTTAATTAAGGGCCGCGCATAAATAAATGAGTGAATGAGTTAATTCGTAACATTGCTAACGAGCTACGAGAGAATTGTCGTATTAAACGGGAGAACGGGATGGAGAATTTTCGCAACGTGCGCTTGCGTGCGCGACGCGTTGAAAAGTGAGAGATGTTAGCGCGTCTGGTAATGTCGAAAATTAAAATATTCTTACAAAAGTAATCTCGTTATTGAACTCGTCTGAGAAAAAAAAAGTTACGTAAAAAGCGTTACATTTTTAATTGTTGGAAACATTATCGCGCTTCGGTAAGACACAGATGTATTTCGATGTCTGAAAACAAATTTTCCTTAAAATCCTCTACCTCTTTCACTTCCCATTTTCGAGAGAAAGAAAAAAAGACAAGAATATAAAGCTCGCTGTGTGTCGCAATAGAATTTAAAAAAATGCGCTCAGATCATCTCGGTCGTTTCGAAGATAGTCGCGGCTACTTTTTACTCGGCGCTTGTGTTGCGGTCTACGTTTACAGTTTTCGTTCTAGGATGTCGAACGTCATCGCGGGGGAAAGACGACTCGAGATGAACTCGCGCGGAGGCACAGGGAAAACCGCGCGTAACAACAAACGCCGGCGCGCAAAATGAGTGCCGGCCGGTATATTAATTCCGCATTTAAAGCTGTGGTCGGGGCATGCCGGTCTCGGTGGTCGAGCGGTTAGTACGAGTGTAGGTAGAGAACGCAACAATTCAGAGGGGCTCGCCGGGTGTAATGGCTGGTAATTAGAGTGCCATGATAGCAGGCTCCGCGAAACCAGTTATCTCGCTACGTGCATCGTGCATGCCGAAGCTCTCCGCGAAACCTCTCGACTACCCTCCCCTCGCCCCGCTTTCTTTCCCCCTCTCATCCCCCCGTTCCTTACTCGCCTCTCGATCCAGCGAACTTCACTCCGCTCGCGTCCTTGTCGCTCCTGCTTCGTCCTTCGGGATTTCTCGCTTGCGTATTCGTCTATTCGGAGAGTTTTTTTGGGGGAGGAACAGAAATTTTCCATTTTTTTAATTAAATATATTATACGATGTTACATGATCCGTATTTTTTAAATCAATATTCTATTCGTGCTTGTGTGTGTTATGCAAGTGACTGTGATTCTCTGTAATAATCTTGTTCAATTACAACTGACACTTGACAGACGATCAATAGAGATATCGACGGCGCGGTGACGATAAAAAATGCAACCGCGTGCAATCATCTCACTCTCTGCGAGAGTGTATAAACAAAATAGAAAAAAAACAAAGAACAACATAGAAATTGCATGGGCAATTTTTACACGGTTACAGAATGCAGTCTATAAACTTTGATAAAGCATCGCTCGAGCGGAGGGAATTGTAACCGACGTCATCGAACGAGAAACCGCGAAAAATCCACAGCGGCTGCACAGAAATGGCTTTGCCGTCGCCGCTGTGTAAAATTTAGTTTTCATCGGCGCGCACTCTTTGAAGCCAACGCAAACGGGTCTTTGCATTCACGGTTGCGCTAACTCGCTTAATGTGTCGGTCGGCGTTTGCCGTTCGATTATGTGATTAAAGCGACGACAACGACGACGACGACGACGCCCGTTTGACTCGGTTAACGTAAACTTAAAAACGAAGGCTCAAATTTGCCCGGGACTTTAGCCAAAGTGTCCAATCGGGTCATATTTGTCTTTTCCCTCTGCCCAGTCCCGTTTGCCCATCCAGTTTCAGGAAATGGCACGTTTGTACAACATTTTTTTTTTTTTTATTCTCGCGTGTCAACGGGAAAAGTGGTTTTTTTCCATCGCACGATGGCAAACCGCCGCGAAAAAGCGCGAGCCGGCGTTTTTTTGTTTTTTTTTTCAGTAAATAGCGTGCTCCGCTATGCGACAGGTGAAACACGAAAATGCGCCGTTTACCTCTCTAACACCAGAACATTATCCAGTCGCTAAAAGCGTAATTAAATTTTATGTCAGACTGCATGTAAATCGAATGTTCTTATCCGGAGAGCACATCTCTCTCTCTCGAAATTTTACAGAAGAGAATAATAAGTAAGTTTGTAAAAGTGATAAATGGAAAGCGGAAAATGAGCACTTTGTTCCGGAAATAAAACGTGCAAGACTCCTCGATTGTTTCCGGAGCTATTTCTCTCTTTCTCTTCTCAAACCTGTTGTACTTGATAGCGCAATTTGTCGATCGGGCAATTAAATTCGAGATCCTTACAGCAAGATGCTTAATGGGAATGTAACCTTGTAGCGCGCGAGACGCGTAAGGTGAGGTAGCGCTGAAAACACGCGCGCGGTTTTTAACGTGAGCGCGTGCAGGGAAGGGGAGGAACACGAGGATACGTGTCGGAGGAGGGATCAGGATAATAATGATTGCTAAGGTCGGGCTCTCGCCCTTTGCAAAATGAATTCTTCTTCATTTTTCTGAGACGCAAGAAAAAGAGAAAAAGAGAGAGAGAGAGAGAGAGAGAGAGAGAAAATATCGGACGTTATTGAATTACGCGAATTTAAAAGCTTCCTGGTGATCGAATTTTTATTCTGTCAAAATTACAGCATCCTGAAATTGGCTTCTCGGCATCCTTAAAATTAAATTTCCCGTCAGAATTTTTCATAGATTTTTGACGTCATACAAACCCGCGTTCTCTCTCCTGTGGAGAATTTAAAATAATGCAAATTATTCGCAAACTCTCTGATTTATTCGCAGACACACTCGGAATCTCTTCTTTTCTTTCTTTTTTTTTTTTTTTTTTTCATCCTGTCTTTCGATTATTATTAAAGAACTAACAAGAGAAAAAGTCTTCGAATTCTTCAAAGTTCTGCGAAAGCGAAGAGCACAAAACCCGCTTTAATTTACATAGTGTAAAACAAAATAAAAAATTTAAATAAGGTAGAATATATAGACACGCCGCAAAGAGATTTAATATCTTCATTTCTTCGCAGATATTATTATTAAAAAATAGGAAAAAATCCGAGAGTCATTTCGTATATATATATATATATATATATAGAGAGAGAGAGAGAGAGAAAGAGATTATCCTTATAGATTCACCGCGAGCTTCTTAAACCATGTGTGGCTTAGGCACGCGCGCACATCTGTGTAGGTGGATATATCCGCCGTACATCGTGCTCACATACACACATACACAAGTGCTCATACATATATTTGTTGCATGTGTGTTTCATGCTCATTGGTTCCCCTTTCACATGAACTTTGCGCGGCCCGGTCTCGTCCTCGTTCGGAATTGCACGTACGTTATCCTAACGTTAAGTCGCATACGTGCACCGACGTTTCTATTCCGCTCGCGGACGGATAATTAGTTCGGACGAACGTGATTTCCCGACGCGCGCGCGTCGATCTTTTCGTGCGTTTAACGTTCGGGAATGATCGATTCTCTATCGGCGGCGTCGGGTTTTCGCCCGTAAACGGTGCGACCCGATTTCCTTCGCGGCTGCGTGTTATGCGCTTGGAAATTGCAGTTGGATTACGAGCGCGGCAGCGGCGCCGAGTCGAGAACTATAACTATAAGTGCGGTTGAATCCCACTCCTCTTTAAGCATGCCGATATCCCGAGATTGCTAGCGAGGTGCGAACCGATCGCCGTTAAATTGCAATCGCTTCCCCGTTTGATCCGAGAAATTAAAACGAAGCTATCGCGAAACGGAAGAAAATAGTCGACTAATCGAGAGAGCGAAGCGAACCGTGACGCGAAAGATAAAATTAATACGTAGTTAAGTAAAAAACTTTTCATTAAAAATACTTACATTAAATATTCTTTTTCTTTTTTGTTCGTGAAATGTTTCAAGTTATCGAAGTAACTTCGCGGTGAGAACAAAAAAACATATCGAACAACTAAATAAAAATGCACTTTTTAGAAAAAATCATTATTTCTGAAGAAATTAAAAATTTTCCGAACCGTCGGTGGCCTATATTTCCTACAAAAGATTTCCGGCACGTCATTCACAATGCCAATCATCCGTTCGGACGTCCATCATTCGTCGGGAGCAGCGCGCGAAAACACTGTCGACGTGTTCGGCTCGCGTGCGTGTTCCGCCCAGCCGCGGTCTCTCGCGTGAAACATCAGTTTAATATAAACACCCTCATCGATGCGACTGCCGAGTCCTCGAACTGCCGTCTGAATTTTCAATCGACGCGCCGCCGCGAGAAAGAAACGATTATGTGAGGAAAAAAGCAACGGGCGAAATAACAAGTCGCATATTTATGAGCTTACTTTGAAAACCGATCTTCGCGGATGTGTCTTTCTCTTTCTCTCTCACTCTCTCTTTCGTATCGGGATACTTTGCACAATGATAAGTAGGCCCCGTTCGCCTACGTGCGCATATTGTATATACGTGCACATATATGATCTAACGAGATTGTCCAGGTACATGCATAAGAATGCGCAGTTAATTAACCGCCTCGGTATCGGACATCTGATTGCCCATTTAATTGGATTAGGCATGGTATATGCGCGTTTCTATGAGATCGCGTACGCGGTAATTACGTCGGTATACGCCGCCGTTGTACACGTACCTGTTACACACCGGCCGATCGGTCGAACGAATCGCGCGCGGCTGGAAAATGCCGATCTCTCGGGTTGGAAATACCGGCGCGGCCGCGCATGTTGTAACGAGAGGTCTCTTACATAAACCCTTCGATTATAGGGACCTCTCTGTGCAATTCAGAGGTCTGATTCCCGTGCTACCGGTTGCTTTTCATTACGCAAACTACTACTACTACTGTTGTTGTTTTCTTTTTATTCGACATAAGAGAATTGTCGCTGAAAATTTAAGAATAAGTTTCTTTTTTTTTTTCTTCTCTTTAACTTAAGTTAATAGGATGGACACGGTCAGATTCAAGATTTGTTTCAAGCAGAAGCAAAAAGAAGACGAGCCTAAAGAAACTTGAAACTTCAAAAAAAAAAAAAAAAAAGAGGGTGCGTGATAAAGTTTACTTACAGATGTCGAAATGATATTTACTTTCCGATTAAAAATAAAATTCTCTTTTATCGTGACAAATGAATTTGTGTCAAATCTCAAGAGACAGAAATAGATGATGAAAATTTGTTATATTGTAACTTTTTGCGTAAAATTGCATTTATTTGTCCTACAACGTTCCGCGAAAAGAATCCAGATTTTTCGCGAATTTATAAATCTACGGAAAATCTAAGATTTCCCGACAATATCCGATTGGGAAACGCTGCATCTGATCTACGTGTTGATATCTTTTTTTACGTCGATTGCTCAGCGGGCGCGAAAATGTGCGTTCAAAATTGTGCGTTCGCCGGACAATGAAGACGAGGCGTATGAAAACGAGCTCGCGAGAGGCAGCGAAAGCGTTTAAAGGTCGTTCGCGTTACAAAAGGAAGCGCTAGAAAGCGAACAAGCGCGCGTGGGAGTCGGTGTGCGCACGTGTGCGGCAAATTGCGCGAGTTTTCGCGTATGTAACGCGCGCGCGCGCGGATGTCGCCGGGAAGTGTACATCATGTAATGACGTCAAACGAAGCCACTGATTTACAGCGTGGTTCGAGTTACTTTGTAACTTCGTTCTCGTGAGTTTCATTTTGAGTAGCTTTTTCACCAGCCCAAAAGAAGAGATTGCTCAAGAGACCGCGAGCGGACGAAGCAACTTTGTTAAAAAACAATATACGTTAAAAAAACATATTACGCGAAGACCCACGTTGCTCGCGTTTGTTTATTATTCTCTTCATTGTGAGCGAGCAGCGATTGGCAAAGCGATACGCCAGTTTTCGGAGTTTGTTGCTCTGCTAATTTTCAAGAGATTTAATATGTTTATTTTTGCGCGCTCCAGGGTCGGTTTTTGAAAGCCGATGGAGTTTTCCCTTCGGATGCGTCATATTATGCGAGAACAAATTGCGCGGCGCGCGCGCGACTTCGGGATTGTAGAATTTCAAATACGACGCGGTTATATCCGTGTAGTTGCCAGCCAACGCAAACCGGAATCGGATTTGTTTTTGCATATGTTCAGAAGAGGTGAAGTTTAATAACCATCGATCAAAACTATAAAATGTATATCCACGCGGAGAATATGTCCCTATCCGTATTACGTTCGACCGATATTTAAAAGTACGATAATGATACTTTTTACTTGCTTTTCGATGAATTAGAATTTAAATAACATTTTTTATATAAAAGACTTCTGAAACTGATAGTTCGAGTTTTTCAATATTGCGAACTATGTACTATAATTGCGTACGTCTTGCAATTAAAGAAATTTTTTTCATTCACACACGCGCAGAAATAATTAACGCGTAAGTCATTACATACACACACACGCGCGTGCGGTTTTATCGCTTGATTCGAATATTACATCCGGTGTAAACTCATTGCCGGACTATACTGAAATGAGATTATTTGCCTCAGAAAATTTATTTTTGCGTCAAGATATTAAAATGTGCAACAAATATATATTGCGTATTGTGATCTTGTTTTTTTTTTTTTAACGAATATATATAAATTATATACAATTATCAAATGTTGTTCAAATATCATAAATCGCATTGCATTCTTTCTCTTCGAGCGAAACCTTAGAAGTCCGTTTCTCAGTCCTGAGACTCGCGCGAGACTCGGTTTTCTCCTTTAAACACAAAAGCCGTCAATTGTGCATATAACGCTGCGCAATGTTGCGCATGTATACGCGCGATGCAGCGCGCTGCTCGACCGGAGAACGCGATATGTATAACCGGCCGCCCCGGGGGCTGCCGATCGTATTTATAGGCGTAGTATATCGCACGCAGCTAGATCAAGTATAGATAAGCCTCGATATGAGTCGATTCCGATTGTCTCCCGCTGGTCAGGCGCTGCGCGTACATCCGCCTCGTTCCCCGCCTCCGGTCGCGGTGGATTCACCACGGGACAGATCGGCGCGGCGTAACCGGCTGCTTTCTCTCTCTCTCTCTTTCTCTCTCGCCGTGCTTGTAACGACCGCGAAAAAAAAAAGAGGTGCCGTCGCGTTTCTGCGATTCATTACTTCGGTTGCCGATATCATCTCGACGGACGAGATCGAAACGACGGCGCGTTGAATTTCGACGAGTCCGCGCAACATATCGCCGCGCGTACAACTCTCGCGCGCGAACGTCAATTGCGCACGCAAATTGCGATTTTTTCAAAATCTTTAAACTCCTCGGGACGGTGAAGTACCGACGAAAAATGCAAAATGTCGATCGATGCTGATTGATTTTCGGAGCGGCGAGTTTTTTTGCGATAAGAATCTCCTTTGATTTCTCGATTACTAATGTAAATTAATTAAATCATATGAAGAGAAAAGAGAGAAATCGGAGAGTTATGCGTACACGATGATTGTCAGTCGATTACGCAAAGGGAAATCGAACGACCGCTTTCCGCGTTCGCGGATTTCTTCTCGGACTTGTGTGTTTTATAAGAGTATATGCATACATAATATCGTCTAAAACGATTTTAGCCGGAAGACAGAGCGCTGAAGCGACGAGCTTTCTCTTGGCTTCCAAGTCACTACCACGTCCAATTATGGTCGCTTGTAATTAAGAGGAGAATTATACGCGAAGATATGCCGCTCAAGAGTTGATTTATCATCGTCGGGGCGAAACACAAGCGTCAATATTTTTTTGTTTTTTTTTAATATTAACGTTTCGGCCTCTCTGTGAAAATGACGAAATGCTTACGTAACGCGTTCTCGCGCGGAATTATTATCTCGCACAGATGCAATCGACTCTTGTGCGTACACGTGATTTCAAATGTACGTGATAGTGACGGGCAATTATCTTCTTTTTCCGTATTCCCCCCGAAAAGGTTGGAACGTTAATACGCGCGCAGAGGAATTGCGAATAATCGCGCGGGAGAGAAGAGAGCGCGATAATACCGCGCGCGCTATGTTTTTGCGCGATATGTAGTATCGAGCGCTCGCTAATGATCGCCTGTTGGCCCGTAATTATTTGTATACCGATCGCGCGGCAAACGGAAAAGCGTTTGTTAGCCCAAGTAAGCGTGAGTTATAGGCACGTTGATATCTGCCCTGGTTTATTGCCGCTGATATTTATGTATATCGCGCTATACATCATACGTTTCAATTTCGCGCGGTATTTATGGAGAGCGCGCGAAAAGCGGAAAGTTGCCCGAAAGTTGCGCGGAATAATGCGGCGCGCGATGTTGTGTGTGTGTGCGCGTTGTCCGATAAAAATATTCATGAACACGCAACGAAATTAATTTTTAAAGCGGCTCCCGGATGTATTGCAACCGACTGGCTCGTATCGTCGGTTACTGGCGATACCATAAGCCAGTAACAGAAGCGAGACGCAGCTGATTTTTCACCGGTCACACACCGGTTTAGCGTTAACGTTCTTTATGATTATTTCATTCGGTGTCGCTTAATAAACGTCCATTCCTTATTTATGCGCATTTGAGTTTTTTCTGTTTTTTTTTTTTTTTATTTTCGATTTCAAGAAAGAGAGAATGTGAACGTAAATTATATATCTTTCTCTGTGGACATTTCTTCTTCTATAGATATTTTTGTTTATACGGGCGATATTTTGTCTCTCTCTCGGAAATCTCTCTTTCTCTCTCTCTCTCTCTCTCTTTCTCGGAGATACGATCTCGTAACTGTACCGCATAAGTAAAATTATCGTTGACAATGTAAAGGAAGAACGCGATTTATCGCATATTAAATGGGATTAACTTTCATAAATTTGAGCTTAGTTTCTGGTATGTAATTCTCTTCGAACGGAATCTCCTTCAAAAGGAATGGTAATAGCTGGACAAATGGTTGTAGGATGATTCGAAATAATCCGCCGGTATATTACGCATGAGATGGTAAGTCCGTTGCATGAGAGATGCAACGTGGCAGCGGTGGCGGCGACGGCGCGGCATCGCAATCGACACGCGTATCTCGCGCTCGCTTTAGCGCTACATCTTCTGTCCATTTTTGAATCCTCCAGTGGAAACACGCATCGCGAAACGGAGGCTTCCATCTCGAATGGGTTATGATGTATGTATGTGGGCATATCCATTTACATATTAATGTATCGTATTTTGAGATGAAACGCTTTCTGTGCTTCAAAATATTCAATGATGACAAAAGCAACAAAGTGCATTGCGCGCGGCGGCTGTAGGCAAATCCTCCCGCGATTTTTCTATGCGCGTCTTACTTTGATATGCACTTCGATATTTTCGCAGACACACATGTGTCTCTCTTTCAGCGCTCCCGATGTAATCAAAATAATAATAATATTGTATAACGGCAGTTTTACAATTTATCTTTTTCGATGAATATTATTCTTAGACTGAGAAACACAAACTACATCTTTTTTTTTAAACTACAAATTGTAATTAAACATTTAATGTTTAAACGCCGATCAATAGTTTTTGTGCGACAAGATATTTCATTTTTTTGTCTCGAAAAACCTCGCACAGAAAATCACATGTTATGACAAAAATATCAAAATAGTGTTTTCTCTGTAAAAATTAGTAGATAAAAAATTTCACACACGTTTAATTTATCGCTGTTCTTGCAATATTCTTCTCTCTCGCTAATTGCTTCTTACACGTTCATTAAATTTTTTCCTCGAGATAATGAGTCTTTTTTTTTTTCGGCTTTGCTGTATTATTTTTTCCCTCCTATCTCTAATTAAAAATATCCCGATATTTATGCCAGGCGGAAATAAAAATATTCTCGCGTACACATCATAAATATGTAAACGTTTTTATAACTCCTTGCATATAAATTAATATTAAACAGTATTAAACATTCTTGTTTTGCGTATAAATTAATAAAAATAATGTTATCGACATGTGTGTTTGTACAACATTAACGTTCCGTATGCGCGCACGAATAGACACACGGAGAAAGTGTTGGTTAACGTATGCAACATACATATGCGCATTTCTGAATTAAGAACGAAAATTGATCTCCACAGGAGGCTAGTAATTCGGGACACAACTCGTCTCTTCTACCGTACGCACGCGCGTTTCCTCCTTATACTTACTACGTTCGGTATGCTTCCTTTTTGAGATAATGGGCCCGCTTCTAGTCTCATTCGCTATTACTCTCGCAGCACATCTCCTACCAATCTACGAAGCCTACATGGAAACGTACGCGTATCACGAACGAGCGCGAGAGCCGGGATGGATATAATATCCGTACGTGGGTAGGTCGACTTACATATTAATGTAATACATAATCACGCGCGGAGATTGGAGAGGCAGGACCCCCTCAAGATGAATGAGCCTTAGTGTATGCTCAAAAGGCATGCGGTTGATCCGATGTGTCGTAATCCTGACCCCGCGAGGCTGTGCCACGTATCCCATGTCTCAAGTCGTATCTAGGCTATCACCAATATGGCCGACATCTCTCTCTTTCTCTCTCTCTCTCTCTCTCTTTCTCTCTTTCTTGGAGAGATCCGATTCCAATCGGACTTCAACACGCGCGCGATCAAAAGAAACGTGGAAACCACGTCTTATCGTTTCGCCGGACAAGTGGAATAAATTGCGCCGCGTGAATATTTCTCACAACAATCAATCGTGCGTCTCAAATAGAAACATTTTTTTCCGGCAGATTTTTACAAGATATTCGAAAGAGAGATATACGAGAGATAATCGTTGAATTAATCTTTATCACAGGTATTTGATTTAAGGTATTTGATTTGTTTTGCTTTGGAATTTCTTGAATTATTACACTTAAAAAGAATTATAGTTTCGATAGCCGTTCGCTGGCTAAGAAAAAAAAATTTGATATTTCGGAACGATCGGATTATCATCTTGAGAAACAGCGCGTGATATTTTAAGTAACTGATTAATTGGTTGCGCGCAAACCAAATGCTCGGCCGGTGATTCACTCTTTCTCTCTCTCTCGAATATTTTATAACTGCTAATTTCAATAGCTTATTCCTAAATTATTGCCCGGCAACGCGGCGGCGTGGGCGCTTTGAAGATTATGCGCTGGCTTTGACGTTTCGCTCCTTTGTCCGTTTTAATCCGCTCGGCATACATCGACATGCGTGCACGCGCGCGCGCCTACACGTTATAAGCAATGCGCGCGGCGATCGGAGAAAACTCCGATTGTAGTTTAGCCGCTATCAGATCTTGGCCAGGTCGGGAAGGAGTGTCTGTGGGAAAACGCACTCTCCGACCGCGTGTGTGGCGCGTGCGTGTGTACGTTAACATACGTACGTGTCTCTGATTGCCGGCGAGATGAACACACGACAATTAGAAAGCCGACATTTATTCCGCGACAACGACTACGACGAGCGTCTCTCTCCCTGTCTTTCCACTCGAAACGCTGAATATAATCGATTTGCTGAATATAATAATGTCGTTTCTTGACTCGATGGTACATAACATATTTGTTAACTCGGCGGTTGCGAATGGAATGCCGAAGTGCGCACGTATGTACGAGAGTAGAGAGAGAGAGAGAGAGAGAGAGAGACAACATTCCGTTGGGAGGCAATAAATAATTAGCAAGAAATAAATAAAAGATACTTGTAAGTGATTACAACACTTCTTATTACTTACGTTGGTGCATTATGTCTCCATTGCATCCAATATGCAATTTTCTTAGTTAATGTAACCTGTGTGCGATTCATTCTGTACATTCTTTTATTGAATATATTCTCTCTCGGCAAAAAAGAGAATATTTAATAAAAACATTTTCTCTCTCTCTCTCTCTTTCACATGTCACGCGTCAAGAATTCGATTGAGAAATTCCCGTCATTTTGCATTTGTAATTGACAACCGTTAAGGAATGCGATCGATGTATAATTTTTTAACAATAATTTTTTTTTTATTTATCGCGCTTAGATACATAAGCCGCTGATGGCACTTTGTACAAGTCGGCAACGACTCTTCCTATATCTCCGCATGGTCACGCATCATCACCGGCTCTATTCTAATTCCGAGGTATCGAAGTGATTAATGAAAGACGCGCGGACATGAGCGCACGACTTGCTCTTCCCTCTCTCTCTCTCTCTCTCAGGTGTGTGCGCGCACCTCCTGCATCTCCTGCATCTCCTGTATCCCTGCAGGGCCTGCGAGAGGATCAGCGAAGGTGTCGCGGAACGCGCGCGCGAGACTTTCCCCGGCAAAATCGCACAGCGAGAGGTCGAGGCGAGGGGAAGAGAAGAGAGCGTCCCGGTTATCGTCTACCTACGAATCACTCATTGTCGCCGTAGACAATGGAGATTACTTTATCTCCGGCGAGATGCGAGCCACGCGCGCGTAAAAAGCGCGTACACACGCCTCGCGCGTCGCGTCGCTCGATACTTTCTCGCCGCGCGCGTATAATACGTGCACACGTTTGTTGGCCAATCGTAATTTATTCCTCGGCTGCAGTTGCCTAATATGTAGACCGTCCTTGTGCTCGCGTTCGCTCATAACTCACCGAATGGAGTGAAGGAAAAAAAAAATTAGAAGAGCGGGAATATAATGGACGTTTAATCGAGATTTATGCTCGTCGCGGGAGTTCAGCGCGTATACGAGCGCGCTAATTCGATTCGCTTGGAAAATTGTTTGCGCAGAAATCTGACCTCCCCTCCCACCCCTCCCCCTTCCTTTTGCCGCGTGTGTGATCTCCTTACGATTGAAATTTATTCCGCCCGCGTGAGTAACGGCGCGGATTATTGCGGACTTAAACGTGAGTTACTCACGGTGTGACGCGCAGAGTTTATGCTATTTATCAGAATAAGTTCGCGTCGTTATAATAAGCACCGAAGTGATAGAAGTGACCGAGGGTAATAATATCGAGGGAAAAGAGAGAGAAAATTATCATGTTATTTAATATATTTTTAGCATCGTTTAATTACCACAAATTGTTTACAAATTACAATGCAAATTGTTTATCATTTCTCGCTCGATAAAATGATGACACATGTAAACGAGATTATTTCTATTTGTCGCGCAAGGAAAACAATATGTGTGTGTGTGAGAGAGAGAGAGAAGTGAGTTTACAAAACTGGGACGCGATTTAAATAACGATAAAACGCGGGAAATATCGCGGCAGATTTCGAGAGAGATTGTCTCCTCTAATCGACGACAAACATATTTCCGACTAGATTTTTATCGCATCGCGTTGTCGCAGGCGCTCTGGTTGAACCAAGACCAAGTCGATCGTGACGCATCGCATACACGGCAGAAATTTTTTATCACAATCGTCAGTCATGTGTGTTTTTCTTGATCAAAGCGAATTAAGCTTGAAAGGAGCTTTCAATGATATCCGCGCGTTGTACAATGACAACACAGCGATTCTCGATAAATGTTGCGATAATAATTTTCGCCCGGATTTCTTCATAAAAGAGTTCACACCGCTTAATTGAACGGAGACTTTTTCCGTCACTTTCTCGGTCACTTCTCGAGCGGGGTCAATGATTAAAATTTAGTTTTTCTCCACGCTTGTCAGTCAAACGCACGAGAGACTGTCTAATTAATGCATTTGCCGTCAAACCGCTGATCTCCGTACATTTGTATCCCGTTTGAGAACAAACGCGTCGCTATTTCCACCATTTATCCTCATAATCGATAATATCTGAAACACGCGGACATTGGAAATAAAACCGCAGCAGCCGCCGCCGGCTCGTTCAAGCGTGAAGCCATTAAGTGCAACTTATACGTTATACGTGTGCGGAGAGGTAGGATTACAATGCGCGTCAAAAGGGGGTTGCGAGGGGGAGGGAATGAAAAAAGATCGCGCAACTATTCTATTAATTCATTGTCACGCCAATCGCGCTCGTCACGTTAAAGTCTCGCGGAAATCTTTGTTTTCCCCGCTCGTGTTTGCTCGATTAACGCCGAGTTTCCGCGCGCGCGCGCGCAACTATTTTTTTTCCCTCCCTCGATACGCACGGATAAAAGTTTGCACAGGTTATCGGATATTTTTCTGTGTTTTTCAAAAAAAAAGTGAAACGCAGGCTGCGCGCGCGGAATGCATGCACGCACGCACGCACGCACATGATCAGACATATGCGGCGAATAGAATCGAACGATATATACATATATAATTTTTTTTGTTTTGTTTTGTTTTTTTGCGGCGTATTTTCCCGGTATCGTGTATCGGAAGGGAAATATGCGGTGCGGTTTAAATATAACTATCCGCGCGCGCGCCAGTTTGGCTGCTTTCTCGTTTCCCTATGTATATTTCGGCCGGTATCTGTTATTAGACACCGATCGAACGTGTAACGCGACGCGGAGATGCTGATCTCTTTTCATGAAACTGCGTTACGTAGATATTTTCGGCTCGGCTCGCTCTTCGACGATCATCGAACAAAATCGTTTGGTCAAGTCATTTACATACCATCTGCTCATCCCTCCTGCCTGCCCTAGACATTTATAAATAATCGGTTTCTCGACACACAAGAAGCTCTTTCGGTGCAAAGTAAAAACGTCAAGTAATTTCCCTCGTTCGCCGAGAATAAATCCCATTATCGATCAATAACATCGTAAAAATTATTTAATCACACGCGGCGGTTTCATCGATCGCCCATCTAATGCCGATCTTCTCGCGGATCGCAGATTGATAAGCGAGTATCAATAAGGCGTACGTGTTACACGGTAGTCTCGACAAACGACGTTGGAGTACCGTAACCGACGAGGGGGAAAGAAAAAAGAGAGAGAGAGAGAGAGAGAGAAGAACCCCGTGTGTGCACGTCCGATCGTCGTGTTTATTATTACAACAGGAGAGAGAAAGAGTATCTCTCTCGCGCGCATCGTGTTAAACGGTCGGGCAGGTCAGGACCCGTTCCTTATCCTCTTCGTGCTGGCCGATGAAATGAATTCCTCGCGAGAAATGTTGTGTGTGTGTGTGTGTGTGTGTGTAAGAAATCATCCGCATGGAACTAACACACACGCTTCGTCTTCCGATGGCGCGTAAGTGCGGGCGCTATTTATGAATTATTAACGTCACTTGAGGAGAACTTCAGAATCGCGGCCGAACGGACGCGAGGAGTAAAAGGACATTTCCGGTGATCGTGACGCTGATAGCTCGCGCTGTTGTTGACGCGCGTCGTAATTTAAGTATAATATTTTCCGAGAACAAGCACTCATGTCGCGGGTCTTTTGTTCGAGGGTCTACCCGAGCGGGAGACGCGCTTTCGATTGAGAGATCGTTTACGCGAGACAACGCATGTATCAGCGTGGGGCGTACGTCACATATTGAGAAAACCGTAGCGTCTAGAGTGAGAGAGAGAGAGAGAGAAAAAGAGAAAAAAACGGTCCGTTGGCATGTCGTCTCGTGGAAACTCACGTGTCAAAAAGAGAGGCGTGTAAAAAATTAGGAAAGGAAGGAGAGAGAAATTTTTTCGAGAGAATGTTAATAAAAAAAAGGGATGTAAGCGGGAGACAGAGCTCCCCGATGCGTGTTTCGAATGAAGAAGGATGCGTCGTTCGCGCGGGAAAAAATATCTTCGACTCATTCGTCGCGCAAGCTACTTAACGACAAGTTTCGGCAATGTTAAAACTTTTCGTGTTAATCTCTCTTAGGGTGCCCCAACGGGCTCGTCCTGCCCCCTCGTCATAAAATAACATAAAACTTTTCGTTTCTCTTCCTTTCTCGCGCTTCTCTTTTCTCGGCGATGTCGCTCAGGACTTTTACTTTTAAATCATTCAGCCGATGCCCGTTACATTATTCAACCACTAAAAACCTCGCTATGCGGATTTCTGGGGAATCTCAAGGATCCTTTCGCCTCCCCCTTCGTTCTACTTCGAAAAGAGAGAGAGAGAGAAAGAGAAAGAGAGAGAACACCCCCCTTTCTGCGGCGCGCGCGTATTTGCAAGACCACCGCCGCTTCTTATTTCCGATGCCGATGCGAAACTTGCCGCGAGAAATTCCCTCAATAATTCTTAGCCCGCCGCATTTGCATTATGGTCGCGTTATATGAAAGTTCGCGAGCGTTTGAGTTATTCGACCTCGCGAGTCGCGTTTTGTTTTCTAAACGTATATACGCCGGTTTCACGTATTCGCCTTTGCATATTATCGCTAGATACTCACTCGCCCGGTCTCGCCTGGGTTCTCTCAGACAATCTCCTCGAAGTTTTTTTGCCAACGCGGAAGCTTTTTGCAAGGAAAAACAATTGCGCAAATCAGTTCTCTGTGTGTGTTCGGTCGTTCGAAAAATCCCTGTCACGTTCGAGTTAACATCCACCTAATTCAATTACCGATATCCGATTAACGTCGATGTACGCAATATTCGAGACGAACAGAGAATTTGTGCACTTTCTCGCCAAATTTGATAGGGTTACAGCGCCAGAACGCGCCGTTCGATAAGAAGCTCTCGATTTCCGCCGAGGTGCAGAGCGATATTGTGATAGCGTTGAGACGAAGCGGAGAAGAGGATTGAAGCACCGTATATAACAACGTGTATAACAACGCAACCTCTCTTCGCGTGTCTGAACACGAAGTTCATAAATTCTAATATCCATTTTTGGACGGTTTCCAGGTGGCGGTCGAGAGATCCTACCTCTCTCGGAACACGGAGTGAAGTGAGTAGTTGGCCGCGACCTCCGCGCAATAAGGACGCTCAGCTTTTGTTATACGCCCGCCGCACGGGTGGGCGGGCGCCCGTTTAGATAGTAAAGCTCAGGATTTGCACATTTGCGCGAATTACCGTGTTATATGTGTGTCTCTCGGAAATCCGTGGAGAGGCATGTAGGTCACGAAAATCGTGCTCGCTTCGATAATTCGACTTAATTTCCTTCGAACCCCTTAACGGTCGTATCGCGCGGACCATCGCAGCGCTTGCCGAGTGATAACGTCCGTAGCGCGGCTGATAAATGGAAGAACTTGTCCACCTCCGGGGAAATAATCGGATTATGCGGAGTGTCGATGGCTATCGCAATTCCCGTCCCGTTTTCGCTGTTCGATTTGTGAGTTAGTAAATGTTGTTAGTGAAATAACATTTGCTGCTTTGAGGATGTGTGTGTGTGTGGATGGATGGAATGACGCGGCGTTTTTGCACGATACAAATTATAATTGACGTCACAGTTGAATAAACCACGCAAGATATGCCGTAAAGAGAACGTGTTACTAGTTAAACAAAAATTTTGTTTTAATGGCAAATAAATAATAGAAATAAATAAATCCGTTTGCAGAATATTGCGAGAAATATTATTCATTTCTGTGTGAAATAACTGTGCGACCAGCGCGCGACGAGATAAGCAAATTAATTATGCGTAAAAAACGAAATTGATGTAACGTGATATATTTTCTGTCATTTTGTAGAGACACCGACGTCCGACTTTGCGTTATTATTCGACATATTCAATTCGGTGAGAACGCGCGCGCGCGCGTTCCCGTGAGGCTGGTGTTTAACGCTCGACGCGCATTAAAATTGTTATTACGTCGCGAACTGGGGCGGAAACGGAAGAGAAAACACACGTAAACACGAGCGAGCAATGGGGAGGGATAGATACGAGGTAGAAATACGGCGTATAAACACGGAAATAAATATTCGCGTGACGAGATCTCGAGTCCGCCTTTTTTCCGGCGAAATATCGAGACACGTTCGTCGTTCATAAACATTAAAAGGTCCGATCGAAATCTCATATCTATCTGAAAAAAACTTCAGTCAGCTCAGAACAGAGAGTTTTTTTTTACTCAGGAGAAATATCGGAGGGCGAAAACGTTTGTGTGTGTGTGTGTGTGTGTCGTCAAATGTTTGAAAATGTCACTCTCAACCTCCGCGATCTCGCAATTATTTTCTATAAATTTCAACTTCAAAAATTGATAAGAGATAAAATATCGAAACTCGAACTCTATGAAGATATATTTGCAGATCAAATACGGTTGTTGGTTCCGGTTGTGCCAAATAAAATCTATGTATGTACGAAAAAAAGATACGGAGATCGATCGAGCGTGTATTTATGCGTATTTTTCAGTATAAATGAAAGGTCCCTCTCTCCCGTTCGAACGTTTCGTGTCAATCGCAACAAATCTCGTCGGTGACAGACGCCGTTTAAATTAATTTCGATCAAATCCTTTCATCCGCCACGCCGGGGTTATTTATCGTATTCCGGTGAATTCCCATTCGAGTTGCGCTCTCTCGCGTACGTATGTATACACGATTGCCGTATGAATCCTAATTATGTCTTTTCGGACCTTCGCGTTTGGAAATCCGATATCTGGGTCGGGCGAAATTCGAAATACGATTTATCGCTGCGGTGAAGTTGGCATTTCCATTTGTGATTCCATGCTTGTAATTGGTTTTTGCAATTCTCAGAAATCGATTTAGCGCTTTATTTCCGCAACGTGGCGATGGTTGGTGTGAAGGATCTCTCGCTTCACACGTGTGTAAGTACGTGTTGCGCGAAACATCATGTTGAGCCGAATTTAAAATTGCGATCAAAGATTTTAGGAGTATGACTTTTTGATACACCGCGCCAGAATTATCCAGTTGACGCGACATTTTCGATCATTTCTCAAATAGTCCGCAATGTTAATGCGCTCACAAGACACAGCAGCACGTTCGCAAATAGTAAGTTCTTTAGATATTTCAGTCCCGTGTGTCGTAAGACGTGCATAAGTCAACATTAAACAGTCATTTCTCTGCCATTTTACGTTACCTCCTCTCCTCCGTCCTCATCTTATTTTCCTTTCGCGACGGAAAATGATTAATAACCGCGCATTGCGCGCTTGTAATTTATCAGAACAACACACTGCGCGCGCGGACGCACACACACACACACTTTACACCGACGCGCCATTTCGCTTCCATTTTCTGGGAGAGGTAATTGAATTACGGTAAAGACAAAGGGAAAGAGAGAGCCTTAAGTTGCGCAACGCTTTAATAGTTCTCAAATAGAATTTATTATGTAACGTATTATCGCTTGTATTCGGATTGAGTTTAATGCAACGAGCGATACATCTATCTCTCTCTCTGTCTCTCCTCTCTCTCTCTCTCTCTCTCTCTTTCGGCGCAATCGCCCACGGGGAAGCTCGTGTAAAAGTCGACGTTAAACAGAGCCCTCGCTTCCACCCGAGTGATTAATAACATCTCGGCGAACGTTAAACGCTCGTGCTTCTTAAGATTAGCCCGTGCAAAAATCGCCAAGTTTGAATGGGAACGCGCGCATGCTCGCGCCCTCCAAAATAAATCACTTTGGGAAAGGCCTTCCTACGCGAACCACTCTCTTTCGCTTCTTCCTCCCTCGTTTCGACGATCCTCTTTTTTTTCCTCTCTCTCTCTCTCTCTCTCTCTCTTTCCTCTTGCGCTGTTTGAGTTATGGCAAATAAAGGAACAAACACGGCCACACGAGGGTCATGCGTCATGGAAATGGCGTTTTCCCATGTTACGTCTTGAAGAAAATCAACAACAGTCGCTGCTGATATCTATTATAACAACACACAGGTATCGCCGCGATAAATCAAACGAAAAACGCTTGAATTGTAATTTCCATTTCTCGGTAGAGGCACATCAAGCTTACAAATATAAGCGTCGTAATAATTTCATACTTGTAATTTACCTCGCGCAACGGCAAAACATATTTATTACTCCTCAGGAGTGTATTTTATATTTCATTTCTTGAAATTTCAATTAAAAACTGAATAGACGTTTCGTCGTCGGTAACGCGAGCAAACGCGAGGATAGTTAATCAAGGCGTTTCTCTCGCCGCGCGCCGACCTAAGTGCGGGCGTAAACCTTGAGATGTTCGAAGCGCTTACATGGCTCTTAACCGGGTTAACGACGTCGTGCAGGCGAACGAAACGGTTGACGGGCGTGACGCATTTTCCTTCGTCTCCTATACAACTCCGCGTTGTCTAAGACGTATATAAACATGGCGAGGCAAATAATAAAAGTAGAGATATCGCGCGTATAACTCAGTGTGAGAGGGATTCGGGATTAGGTTCCAACGTGTTGGAAGAAGAGCCGCTCGCTATCGCAGCCAGTGAAATAATGAATAAAGAAGAAGCGCGCCCGCGCGCAAGTATTTCCGGCGCAGAAGAGCGTTGCACTTTTTTTTTTCCCCAGTAACGACATCTTCCCGCGCGACGCTTTACGCGCGTCGTATCGTAAAGATAAAACCCACTTTCTTGCCTATCGCTCGGTATCCCTCAAGGAAAGAGTAACACGTTCCTTTCGTACGTGTAACTTTTCAAAAAAAAAAAAAAAAAAAAAAAAAAAAAAAAAAAAAAAAAAAAAAAACCAATATGTTGTATCTAAAACCACAAAAAACTCTTCTGTTTATTTGAAAAATATATTTCTCTGAGAAATATACCGTGTTTTTTAAATCAATTCGATTGAATATGCGTGAGAAAAATATATTTTAAAAAACTGATCACTCTCTGATACGCAAAACAATTTTCACCGATATGTTTACACGTGCGGTATATCGGCAATAAGTTACTCTCTTGAACATAAAAGAAATTGCATACGTTTATTATAAATAAAAAAGAAAAAAATCTTAGATATAGTCCGAAACTAAAAGCATAAATCTTTGCGAGAGATTATCAATGACCAGCAATCATAATCGAGGAATAAACTAATGATTCTCTTCTAAACAAACTAGCGACCGCGAATACACAGAAAAACAGTTGTCGTCACAATTTGTTGAGTTATCGAGTTAGAAGAAAGACGAAGGAAAACGAGCGCGGCTGCGGAAAATTGCGGAAGTTGTTACTTCGCGCGATAAATAAAATCGTACTTTCTCGCTAGCGTTGAGAATCGATCCCTACGGTGTGCTCGAACGTCGTAATGTCGGATACCATGTCGGGTTCAGAGGGTATCTCGCGTAATCTTTAATGATTCCAATAATTTTCCACTCTCTTCTCGCACCGCGTTAAATCGAAAGATCTGCCGTTATTGCTTTCTATCGACTTAACGCTCCGAAAGTGTGTTAGCGCAACGACGATTTGAAGAACAAATCGATTGCAGTTACAGCACTTGTATCGCGAGAGCAATGAATTTCAATCTCGGATGTAAAAAGTACGCTGGTATAATTCATGCTGATGGCAGACAAAATAAATGATCATCCCGCAAATGTTGAAGAAAAACGGCACGTAAAAGCTGTAGCTGTACTCGGTGATTTCAGGCACTAAAAATTAATATATATGCTGTAATTCAATTCGGAGGCGCGATAACCTTTCGCGATAAGCTCCGTTCTTGTACTTAATCGGCACGGTATGATAGTTTATGATCCCTAACCATCGCTCGCGACGTAAAGTTTTTTAAATCATAGTTTGTCCCTTTTATTATTGCGCTTTCGTATCTGATCGGGGAGGAAACAACGGAATCACGTGAATTCTAAGTATTACTAGAAACTACTGCTTTTGATTTCTTTTTTATTTTCGAACGACAGCGGAAGTGAAGCGAGTAGATAGAAAAAAAAAACATTTAATGAATTTTTTCATAAAATTATATGATTTGCAGTAATAATTAATTAACAGATTATTATTATCATCAAATACTAATATCGCATGTTTATTACAGATAAATTATTAACTTTCCAGTAAATTACACATGCGAAACATATTGTAATATATAAATATAGTAAAATTTTAAATTCTTTTTTTATACATGCGCTTTCCGCAATATATTTTCTCATAATATAAAAATATTTTTGAAGTTTACGCATTGCTGCAGAACGATGCAAACTTTTCGTGAAATTTTTGCGTAAAAATTTTTCGCTCAAAAAGAATTTTTCGATTACAAGAAATGGTCATCACGCTGATTTGCCAACCGCCTGTAACTGAGAAAACTTCGCGGAATTCATTAGCCTAGCTGGTGTCACTCATTTTCGCCTCAGGTTCGCGCAATTAAAAAGCGCCACCTCGAAATTGTTAGGTTCCGCTTGCAGTCGTTCGCGACGTCACGCGGCTTTCCAGCGTTTTTTTCGTTTCGCCGCCGAAATTTTCGGAGAGACGAAAATATAACATTGGCTCTCGTTAGTCTCTTGATCGCGGCCACTCACGTAAATCACTCCCCCGGAATTTCACATTTCCGCACGCCGGAGCTTTCTTCTTGCCTCGCCGCGCAGCCTCTCCAGGTTTTAACCCTCCCCCGCTTGCCGAGAAGCTCCTCATTCGCGCGGCAAGAAGGTAAATGTTGGCGAGATTACGGTCCTTAAATTTATTCTATTAATTAAGTTTACTCACTATGCCGCCGCCTTGTTCCGTCGCCGTTAGAGAGAGAGAAACGGTTCAAGAATAATACGAGGAGAAACTGTTTCGTAATTCATGAAGATTATAATCGCACGGGAAGAATCCGGAGTAGTTATGCATTTTCGCAAGATCTACTTGATCGCGCTAAAAGATTTCCGTGTCTTAACTCTTTCGCGCGCGATTTTACAAGAGTAAATTTTCCTCATCTCACGCGAACTTGTATTTTTGAAAAATCAATATATCTTATTCTCAGTCGTATTCTCTACGTTTGTAAATTAAGTTTGTAAGTCAAGTTATATATATAAAGTACCTGTCTACTTTTTTTAGCAACATCAGTGGTTAGTTTCACGCGCTGCATTTTTATTTCAGTTAAGAAAACGTCCGGATAAAAAAAATATATATACTTATCAGGAAGAACTTTGCGAAAAGAACTCGCGCTTAACTTTCGCGCGACTTAAAATATGCAGAGACGCTTCTCGCGCGCGCGCGCCTCTTCTTGTTGCTCCTTCGTGAGAAAAGACGACGCGCGTTCGCAGTCGCAATGCAGTCGCAACTTTTCTCCAAAGTACGTATCAATTTTCCCTCCGACGATAATCGGGTGTTAACTGCGCGCGACCAGAAAGTGGATGGGCGCACGAAGGGTGGATTTCGCTCGGTGCCGGCGAATTTCGGAAAATTTATAGCTGCGACCTACGCGAATTTCGAGAAGGGGCGAGAGAAACATCTTAACGAGGGGTCGGGCTATCGGGCGAGAGAGCGGATGCGCGTTCCGTCGGGGGATGGGACAAGCGAAGGCGCCGGGAAAATTATTGCGCCCCAACGCGCGCATCCCCGACCGATCGACGGGCGTCGAAACTTCGCCCGGGTGGTTGTTCGCGCACCTGCAACACACAACGGTGGCATTCCCTTTAGTTGAAAAGCGACCTCCACGCTTCGATAGTTCGAAGCGCCGTGGGTCGCCAGAAAATCACATACGAGGCTGCATTAATGCGTGCGCACACGCGCGCACGCGAAAATATACACGCCTGCCGGAGTATTCATGCGGTTGTACATAGGGAACGAGGTGGAGGAAGAAAAGGGAGAGGAGCGACGAGCTTAATCAAATTAGTAACGTTCTCGTCATATTCCGGAGGAAAAGCGTACCGGTGATAGAATACACAGCAACGAAATGATATAGTAGTGCGAAGTTATCGGTTTGAAAATAAAATATTAAATTTATAAAAGTAATGTTTAACGGCAACAATTACTCGAGATAGTTTGAAAAAAGTTGGAGATTTCTGGAACCGAAATCACTACTCGAATCGAGGATCTCTATGTACGTTTATTTTTCTTTCTCTCTCTCTCTCTCTCTCTCTCTCTCTCGACGCGCGTGAATTACATATTAATTACCGGCCGGCCGTCGTAATGGCCATTCTATCCGCAATCCGCGTCATTTCGCGCATGGCCTAATAATATATTTGTCATTATTCCGTAGCCGCGTTGTCCGCGCGCCGTATATTTTAAATAATGCCCGCGACGTGCGGCGCATCGCGCCGTGCAAAATTGCAATTGAAGTTTTCGCGCCCGGCCGTGCCGCTGGTCAATAAATTACAATTGTTCGTCGCACATAATTCCCCCGTTGCATTAATAAATATTGCGCGCTCCATCGGGCTCGCCCCACGCTGCGCTCGGCCTGTTTGTCTATTATGTTGTCGGTTCTTTGAACAACAAAAGAAAACGAGCTCGTGAAATGCTCATGAATAATGGAGTTTTTCCTGTCTACTATATAATTTTATGAAAAACAAACACCCGCACGTCGGACGTGGAGAACGCAATAAGAAAGTGTTAAAAATCGATCAACACGCTTTATTTAAACGTAATTTTTTTTCGTCAAACAAGCCCCATT
The DNA here is from genome assembly GCA_014825475.1 of Pseudomyrmex flavicornis. Taxonomy (NCBI): domain Eukaryota; kingdom Metazoa; phylum Arthropoda; class Insecta; order Hymenoptera; family Formicidae; genus Pseudomyrmex; species Pseudomyrmex flavicornis. The sequence goes on from QVNW01000261.1 coordinate 36,389, forward strand.
TCAGAAGGTGTTTATTTTCTTTTAATATCATTAAAGTGAATGTTTCCCGAAATCATAACAAAATTAAGATTCGGTATCAAGAAAACTATTTTCTGAAAATATTGGAAAATATTTTTCATTTTTTTTTCCGGAAAAGGAATTTTTTTTGGAGAACGCGTAATAGCCCGTTCAATTTTTGTTTTATTTTACATCGAAATTCCTGTGTTTTCTCGCCACTGCCATTTCCGCGCTCGCCGATAACGTTTACGCTTACATTTCCGTTCGCTCGCGGATCGGCGACTTCACATACCGATGCAATAAATCTCTGTCAGACCTTGGTAACGTCCGCGGGGTACGTCCGTCGGATAACGATTTGCGCTACTTACGCGAAAATTTACGTGCCACGGTTAAACTGGGTTAGTTAACAACAAAACAGCTTATTCGAGCTTACCGTGGAGCGGCTTTCCGTGAGCTGATCCGGCGAATGTGCCCCGCGGAGCAAACTGCACGTCGGAAAAGTATCTTTCCGCCGCCGCCGTCGCCGTCTTTTCAGACCCTTACTATCGCAAGCGCTATTCTTCGGACGTGAAGTCCGAAGTCGAGCTTAGGAGACTTTTCCGCTATACCAAATGTGCACAGTGTTCTAGAACTGTCGCCATTTCTCTGAATTACAGACACTAAAGAATAGTTTCTCTCTCCTCTCTTCTCGAACTGTAAGATAAGTTGTCCCTCTTTTTTTTTCTTTCTCTCTTTTTGTTTTCTGGTAGTTCTTAAGTTATAAGTAATTGAAAATACAGTTGTAAGTTACATAATGCGCGATACATAACGATATAAAAAGTATAGGAATATTCTTTAAAATGTTTAATAGACATTTAAATTGTTAGACATTTGCTTAGATAAACTTAGCGCACAGAAAAATAGATCGGTGCGATTGTTCGTATGAGCGTAAAAAAAAAAAAAAAAACTATAAGCTCGACAAAACTTCAGGTCGGTATCGGAAAAATTATTCTCGCCCGTGAAGGGTCATATAGTTTGCGACTCGGATAATGTCTGTAGCGGGCGCCTGCAACGGAAAATGAGAAATGAAGAAAGAAGCGGAGTGAAGTTTAAAGAATTCCCGGCGTACTATAACACGTCGCCGCGACTGAATCTGGCGGGGATAAATTTTTGCGGCGAATTCATGATCGAGCACTTTTCAACGATCCTTATCTCCCGCGCGACCGTAGAAGAGGTAAATCTTTCGCGTTATAAAGCACTTAGATGAAAGGAAAATTTAACGCAAAGTGTTTTAACGCGAAACTAAAAACAGCATAAAATAATAATCAAATTATTTATTTCAATTATTTATTCGAAGGCATCGATCTGTCGATAATATTCTGTAAAAAAATACCATCTCGCTTGTTATCTCGGTTTATCAAAGATTTTGCGGATAAAAACGGAGTGATGTATCCTGGATACGACGACGACGGTTTGCAGAACGCATTCATTGCGCTTTATCGAAAAGCACGAGCGAGTCACGGCATGCGGTTATTAAGGAAGAGCCGGACTAGAGAGAAAGAGAAAGAGAGAGAGAGAGAAAGCGACTGGCCCGTTCGTCTCCGACGGACTCGTTAACATTATCTGCGGGGTTGTAATGCGGTGCGTGCGGTAGCCCATCTCTCGAATCCCAGAGATTGCCCTAACGAATTTCCTGCCCGCGGGAAGCTCGATCGTAAATCACTCGTTACCGCGAACCGCTTTGCTCGCCGTAATGCCCTCGGATCTAGCGAGCGTTTTTAACGAGCGCGCGAACTGAAGAGAGCCGCATTTTCCGTGTCGATGAAAACGTAGCCGATAGTGGGTAATGATGATGGCTATGATGATGATGATGATGATGATAACGTTGTGATAATGAGGCGATGGCGGCGTCGCGCAAAGCAGCGTGTTGCCTCCCGCGTGGTTTTGTTTAGCGATGATGAGCAATTAATACTCTAAAGCGCTTTTGCGAACCAAATGACGGTCTAGTTCGCGTTTGTTTTGTTACTTCAAAATCGCGTTGGTCTGTTGAAACTTTTATGTTACCTTATAATTATACGCACACACACACACACAGTCACAAAGGATTATTCTCAAATAGCTTCTTAAAAAAAGAAACAATCTTGTTAAAAAAGTATACGAATGTTGTTCAAATAATTTAAATAACAGTACGTATAAATATATTGCGTTCGTTTCGCGATTGCGCAAACGCCCGGCTAAGATCGCCCGTCGAGCCTGTCGGGCTCAGAAAATACGACGAGTCGAGGTTTGCGGAAATGCACACTCGTCTCGGCACGACCGGTTACGTGATGTTCATTAGCGAAACCGGCTCGTAAAAGCGAAATGACTTGACATTTAACAAGGAATCGATGAACAGTTAAGTCTCCGTCGCGCGCACGAAAGCGCCTAGCTTCTCCCCGCAAGCCACGCTTTCTCTTTCTCCCACCTCTCCCTCTCTCTCTCTCTCTCTTTCTTTCTTTCTTTCCCCTCGTTTCCTCGGGGTTTGCATAGAAACCGGTAGAAACAACATGACTAATCTTTCGATTGCCGGGGTTTCGTCACCCCGTCGCTTCCTCGTTGACGCTGTCGGAGAAGATTAGTGCTCGGCGCTTCGGGTAATCGATTAATTAAGGGGGAAGTAAGCGCCCGGAGGGCGCTGATCTTGTCGATTCAATGAACTAAAAATGACTTGAAAATATTTACCATCGACACTGCCGCGTATTTTGTTTATTCTCTTTTTTTTGTAATAAGTTTTTTTTTCCTCTAAAATTTGTATCCAATTTGAGGAAATTCGCGAAAATTCTTACGAGTCAATATTATCGCATGTTCCGGCTGGAAACGGAGAGGTGAATGTCTGAAATATCGCATATCTTTTATTTTCCAGAACGAACATTCGCGTTTCGCGAAGATACTTTCTCCCAGAGACAAGTTCGCTCGATCTTCTCTCCTTCGTGTTCCTTCCACTCCTTTACCCGCTACGTCTATAAATAAAGGGAGGCGAGGTAAGTGCGGAGCCGGCAGGTTGTCGTCGGAGTCATTAAGGGTAGTGCTTCGGTTTCCCTTGGAAGCTCCATCTGTTTGTGCGCGTTGCGACGGCGAAACGCGTGCGTTCACGTACATATACACACGCGTGCACGCGCCGAAGACGTCGCCGCCATCGTCGCCGCCGCTGCCGCGAAATGAGAGGTCGAGAACTAACTCGCAGTGGCGTCGAATTATCGGATCGTTCGTCGATTTTGAAACAGCAGATTTTGCGCGAGATTGCAACCAATTGTCGCAAGTCACTTCACGTATAGAATAAAAATACAAAGAAAATTCTTAAATAAAAAGATGCTAAGAAATTCTTTGAAATACGGTATGTTTTGTTTTTCTGGAAAATACTTTTAATTGAGGGAGAAAGAAAAGGGAGAATAGCGTCGAGCGGGGGAATCCGACGATTTTCCGCGAAGTTTCGCGTTACAATTTCGAATTAGACAAAAAGTTAGGGAGCACTGTTTCGCGCGCTCTCTCCCTTCCCGGGAGACGAATTTTACGAGGTGGCCGAAAGACCGGGGAACACCCCCCATTATCGCGGCTCGTAATGTCAGCTTGCCCTCTCGGCGCTCCTTGCGGAGTTTTAAATGCGCCATTAAATGAAATATTTTAACGTCCGCGCCGTGAATTATTGATGCCACTGTTGTAATCATCCTTCCCCGGCGATAACTTTGCTGAGCCTTGTGCTCACAATGAGTCTTCTTCTGACGAAGATAATAACCCAGCCGAGGTCACAACATACACGTGTCATGTTTCAAACTCTTATAAATAAATAAACTTCTACAACTTCTTAATATTACTCTTAGACGCTTTTGTTTTACCGTGTAGTCTTGTTTAACTGCAAAAGTTCGATCATCGTCATAGTTTTGTTCATTACCAACGTACTTCATTAATTACAGTAATAAATTTGTTAATACAATTTGCGGCATAATCGCAATATCGTTCTTAACGAGAATAAAGATATTTTTAACAAACGAGAACGTCTTATCTCTTTATCGTCTATTCAATATAAAATGAGATACGAAACCCAATTTGGTGTAATTTAGCGCCGCGATCTTTTTATCATTAGCGAAATGACTTGCAGCGCTCATACTGTGAAAATTACATAATTTCGCAGAAGTTCCATGCCGCGCGGAAACGCGGTCTCGATGCGACATAATTCGAGCAGCGGCTTACGTCCCGCGTCATGAGAATACTAGATAATAAACGAACAAAAGGGGTGCAAAAATTGTTCCGACAGAGCAGAACGAGAGAAAATTTTCACGACCACGAGAGAAAATCTCTTTTTCGTATCAATCTCACAATGCGACACAATTGAATGAGTAACTCATTTTATACGCAGGCAAAATTATCTCAAAAAAAAAAACAATATAAAAAAATCGAAACTTGGAAAAATAAGAAAAAACGTGACGAAATAATCGACAATTTGCGAGCAGCAGAATAACCCTTCGGGATTTTCCGGCGCAAAAAAACTTTCCCTATACTTTTTCAGAAAACCGTATTAAAACTTCACACACCGGACTGACCACCTCGGTGCTAAGTAGATTACCGCAACGGTCGCGCCGTATGTTTGTCCAGTGACGTTAGATTAGGGACAATCATTTACGACTCTTCGCCGCGATATTCAAACCGAGCAGCAGCAGCAGCAGCAGCAGCTCGCGTCGCGCGAGAAAGGGTTCGCCTAATCACTTTTTAACTGCATTAGCGGCCACCCCTGTCTGGTGGTGCCACACCCTCGCGTCGCATCAAAAATAGATTACATCGCGGGTAACTCTCTACCCGATGCACGGTTGTGCGTCTCCGTATTACCGGTGTATTACGGTGGTAATATATGAACGAGCACGGGGCGGCAAGGAAGTGCAGCCGCATTAAAAATGAAGATACTTTTCGCGCGCGGCGAAGGAAACGCGCCGCGAGCTGTCGTCCGCCGCGCGACGACGACGCGACGTTGGCTCGACGACAAAACGCGGACTTATTTATTCAGTCCGCGGAATTTTGCACACGAAGTGCCTCGCGCGTCAGAATGTCTCGCAGTCACTTCCGTAACGAGACGTTTACTATCGCTCGCACAACACACAATTCGCAAAACGTTTCCAACGCTTGCGCGTTGGAGAAACCTTTTTAATGTATTAATAACCACTCGAGTGGCTTTTCGTTCTCGCGTGCATTTCGCGACAATGAAACACACACCGTGGTTTTGTGTACACGCGTTTATTATCCAAGCGTGAAAACTTCGCGCGCGCTATCACATCGCGAAACGACCAAATATTTCAACGAGCCGCTCCAAGTTTTTCCATGATATAAAATTGATCGAATATCATAGTGTGTGTAGGGTAACGGGTGTGTGCGTTAAGTCGATATATGTACGGGGTTACAGAACGGGGTTCGAAAGAATCTTTTGAGAGAAATAAACCGACGCGACGTGATATTTGTATCGAAGAGTTTTGGATAGCGGCGGAAGAAAACGAGTCGACGACGACGTTGCGCGCTCGACGACGACGACGACGATCTTTGTAACGCGAAAGAAACACTCGAAAGAAGCGCTCGGGGAAAATGGGGAAAAGTCGGGGGGAGTTTCCCGTGTCCAGGCCGCAAGACAATCTTGCCGCATGCCTCCGCTAATAGACTGCGCGCGTCAGCCTTTTTCCCCCGCAGCCATCTCTTTTCTCTGTGCGCGCGCGAGATCCTCTTCACCACCGCGTCGGATTCGCTGCCAGGACGATGGATAACCCCGGGACCCTAACAGCCGTTTAATTTGTGTCTGGCTCCATGTTTTTGCGCCGCGGACGGTCCTTTCGAGTCGGAAACAAGACGACCGGCTGCGCGAACCTCTCTCTCTCTCTCTCTCGCCTTGACTGCTTGTAGCTGTCCGAGTGTTTCGAGTGTTTTTCGAATCTCTCTCCCTGGCCCCTTCGAGCGAGAACGTGATGGCCTTTCGTGCCGCTGACATGGCACCCGTGACAATAACAAATTGGTTTGGTCTAGTTTAAAGGGTGAGAAACGCGCTGAGTGCGTGTCTGTTGGTTTAAAACGACGGCAGTCCGTGTGGCTTCTTCCGTCGCTTCCCGTGTCTCTGACATAATTCAATATTTTTCTCTTTGCAAGCGAAAGAGAGAGAGAGAGATAAAGAAATCGCGCGTATGTTCTCTTTTTCTCTCGCGGGTTAATAATTTTGATCTGAAAATTCAGACTTACACAAAACGTCAGAAAAAGTCACGAAACTTATATAGAATGTCTCTCTTTTCTTAATTTATTTTTCGATCTTTCTGTTTCTTCTCTCGCTACGAGGGAAGAAACTTCCTCCGTATTTTTTTGAGAAAAGTCATCCGAGATGTCAACGTTGAAATTTGTACTTTAAATGTCCGACACTCCGCGGGCACGGCGCAAACCCACCAATTATTCATCTCCATCGGACGATGGAAAGGCGTGTCTCGTCTCCGGCGACACTTCCTAATTCCTAGACAACGGTTGGAAGATCTAATTTCCTAACCTGTCATTCACGTTACCCAGAAACTCCCTGCCTTCGTCAGCGCGGCGAACGGTTACGGATCGTCTTAAGGACGACCCGCTTAAAGTCGAAGACGTGTCCCGATACGCTCCGAAAATTTCCTGCGGCTAAACACACTCCGCTCTCGTAAATTCACTTTAAAGCTCTTAACGCGCGGCCACGCGCTCGTCAGCTGACAGCACAATTTTCGGGTTACTCGAAATGACACAGTCCGCGGTTAAAAAGTAATCGCAGTGATGTTTCCTCGTTCCGGAAATTAGTTTCTTCAAATATAGATATAATCGGAAAATGTGAATATTGTTAAACAAAGAGGTTTCATCGTACGCGCGCTATATAACTTTTTTTTAAAATATATTTTCAATCTTTTTTCTGTAATAAATATTTTGAATTTTCGAGCGCAAACAAATAAATTTGAATTATTAGGAAGATGTTAATAACATTCGATTCACATAATGATATTCAATTTTAATAAAGACATATGTTTCAATTAATTTTCTCTCTCTCTCTCATTAATGATTGTATTATATAAACATGACAAATTTATTATTACACGCGGCAAATATACTGCAAATTACTGACTTTTACGTCACAGCGATGTATATGTGTCTATCATACATATCACGAAGATACTAGGAAGTTAAATTACATTGGTTGACGCATATTTCCAGTGACTACGGGTAATAATATGCAAATTCGATCGCGGATAGTTGAAGCGGTTGCCGGAATAAGAGTAACATAATGGAGCGAAACCGTGCGCGCCAGTATGTCGGAGCTTATGAGCTTTAAATTTGTTTCGCGCGCGAATTTATTTCGCCTCTCTCTTTCTTTATTCGACGAAGCACAGATAGCGACTGTGTGTCATAAGGTCTTAATGCCGCGTTACAATTCACGCTGGAAATTTTTCGTGCGTTGCTTTCTCTCTCAATTTTTTTTTTTGTCCTAAATTTCGGGAGATTAAGAAGAGAATACTGTTCGCAACACAATGACAGAACACACAAAGAGTGCATATGTACCACCACGAACGAATCAATTCGTTCAAACACAGACGCTTTAATTTTCCGCGAAAATTAATTTTTTGTATCTCAATATGCTTATATTTGATTATTTTATCGCGAGTGTAATTATATTGATAAATTTGTGAATAAAATTTCCATTTATATTTTTTAAGCAAATTTAATTAAATTCTCCGTTTGTGTATCGTTTCGCTCGTAGTTCCGACAAGCTTTTTCGCGTAATTGATCGCAAAAGCGTACGAAATAAATCGAAAAATCATACGCCTCAAATGTTTTTGCGTGACAAATGCCGAGCGACGTTAGAAACGTGCACTCTGGTTGCGCGTTGCACAGACTAAACGGCATGATGGGATAGATTTGTCGAATTGCGTTTAGATCAATACCGAAAATCAGTCGGGGCGATCGAGAGGAGGAGCGAACAAGAGCCAATCGGCGAAACGGATGGTCTAATTTAATCTTAACTAAGCTCGCGAAGAAAATTGGCCGGCGATCTGAAATGGCCGCCCGAGGAATCGCAGCTGCTCTTCGCGCTAACCGGAAACCTCGTGTCCCGGTAGAAAGAACACGCGGCGATTTTCGGCGGAGAGACAAAAATTTATTAAAATCTTCATTCGGTGGAAATTGCTTCCTTTCGATTTTCGCGAAAAAAAATCACGCGAATCGTTCTATTGTTGTTAATTAACAAAATCTCGACGAACCACACGTGAAATTTAATAACAACTACAAGTATTTCAATTTATCATTCCGCTCATTTCGTCAATGAGCAGTTTACTAACAAAATTATGTAAATTATGTAGATTTGTAGATTTATCAAGAAAAGATTAATCGCGCCATTAGTTTTCAATTGTACTTATCAAATGATGGTTTCAAGTGATCGCATCAACTTGATTACGTACGTGTTTCGAACGCGCATATAAAAGTCGAACCGTACGCACGCTCGCAATTAACGAAATGATAAAGTGCATATACGACCGGCGCGGGAGACTGGCGGCGACCACGCAAATCCGGAAGAAAATGTATCGATGTAGCAATTTACGTTTACGACGTAACGGCGGATCGCGTAATATCGTAAGCTACAATCGACGTGTTAGAGCTTACGCGGATAATGCGTGCCGTATTCACGATTCGCCGTACACGATCACCGGCCGCATACGTATTCGCGGTAACCCCTTCGAGGGGTCCCGACTTTTACGTGTCCGGAATTTCCGAGACGGAATACAGACTTCCAGCAGTTGAACTCGCGCATACCGGGTGAGTACGGAAAAGCGGAGATCTCCGCACAGAAAGTATCACATCGAAATTTAATCGAGCGTAGAAAATTAATTCACAAATTCTGCCAGAAATTGGAACGTTGGCGCGCGGTATTCTTACGGGCAGCAATTTTCTTATCAATACAAAATGGTTTCATTAAGTTTGTCTATTTTTAAAAATTTTCATCTCTGATTGTCATCGTAATTCAATTCGCCTTTATGGCAGTCGCGATCTCTTATAAATCATCTCCGATACTCTTCGAAAATAAAACCGTCGTTCTTATTCGCGACGCAAACGCATCGGCTATTAAAGATCTCGCGCGGAAGAAAGAAATAAAGAGAAAGAGAGAGGAGATGGGGGTGAGAGAGCGGCAATCTATTCCAATTTAACACTCCGAGTCCGTGGCATTAAATAATCGCCATCGCCTTCGGTGGGACTGGTCCCCATTCAATAATGGATTTTTATCCAACGAGTTTGTAGTTAGCGCGCGCGAAACGGGCCTGGGCGGGCCGGGGATATTACCGCCCGGTAAGTCGGTGTTGTGACAGTAAAGAGCTCGAAATAAATCTCGGTTACAATAATTTCTTTTGCGGCCCGCGGCCCACGACGCGCATAAATCAAATATCATCGTTCCGCGCGAGCGGCTCCTTCCTTCTTTCCCATAGCTCGACTCGAGCTGCACTTGCATTCGCGTCGGGATGTGCCACCCGCACCCCCACCCCACGCGTCCGTCGATGCGTCTCTCCTTTCATTTCTCCTTTCGAGCTGCTTCCCGAGGACGATCGCTTTATGTGATTTTTTAACGACTTCGCGGACTTTAAACGATGACTCTCGGATGTCGACCGATTAATTATTCGTTATCAAAGTCATTTTCTTTGATAATTGTTCTCTCAATTGTATACGCGTGATAGTTTGATAGTTTAAAATCTTATTCGCGCGCATAAAATGTAATATTTATAAGATCTCAAGTTTTTTTATAGACACACGTGGTGCGAATTGAAATTGTTTCGCTAACGTTGCAATTTAAAATTCAATTGACGAAATGTTGATCTGATGAAAATAGAAGAAACGCGATGAAAAAGTTGAAAGAGATGATAAATTTTTCCGCGTTTTTTGCGGTTATCGAGAAAGAAAATGCTTCAAGGGTTCGTGAATTATGAGGTGTGTGGAACGTTTCTTCGGAAAATCCGTCATAGAATTTCAAGATTCGGCGATTCTGCAATATTAACATGCGCTTACGCGCGAAGGAGAAGCGCAGGAATGGCTAATCCATCGTTAATATGTACTTAGCGATATAATTATTGCATCCGGCTGTGCATATTGCAACGGATATTCAGAGCGTCGCGCCGCGAGAAGTTACACGGGACGATAAAGCCGTTTACAAGCGACGGAATTAGTAGGCTCCGTGCGCCAAAGTGCCTAACTGTCCTAAACTTCATCCGCCAAGAACGTTAAGCGAACTGGTCATCAAGTATGCAAATATGACCCGTGTTACGGGTACATATACGGCGCGACATCAATTATAGTAGCGAGATTACATTCGATTCTTGATTATCGTACGTTGTGCACATTTATTTAATAGTTGTACGTTAATTAATTAGCTGTAGGATTTTTTTAACATTTATAAAATTATATTTTTATTTTCCGCAATGAGTTTTTGAATGTCGCATTTGATCCCGATCAAATAAAATCATGCCCGGATCTATAATAATTTGCTATCTTCCAGGATAACATGCTTTGCTACCTCTTTTTCTTTTTCTTTCTCTCTCTCACTCTCGTGAGCAACGATTTAATAATTCTTTTGACGGGGTGTAGCCGGGACCAGCGAGACAATCACGTCGAAAAATAGGTTTTGCCACGCTGGCCCCCGAATTCGATCATAGAATCACGTTAAAAGGCACTTTAACCGGGCGACTCGATTTTCCGGCACAAATGACAGCGCCCCAACGTTCTTCGGCCGACGCCGACGCGCTATTAGCTCCGCTAATTTTCTATTAACCGTGCCGGCAAGCTATATTTGCAAGCCGCAGTCTATCTCGGGCCCATCTGCAACAATTTACGAGGTCAGTCGAGAGGAGAGGAAACGCGGGGGAGAAAAACTGGAAGCGCGTAAGAGAGAGCCTTAATAAATTGCGCGTTAGCGCCCAGTTTCCTCTTAAGGGCTACAAAATGTTGAACTTGTTGCAGACAAAATTGGTTGTTTCGTCGCTGCGAAGAATCGATAAATCTGCCGGATCTGAGAAGGAGCTTGTGTTAACGATTTCTGAGTAATTTTAACACTCAAGATGTCTATGTAAAATACGAGCGAAAGATTTAACAGATGTAACTCACTCCAACGTACAAATTACAAAGTAAAGTGCAAGAAAATTGAAATATTTGCTTTAAAAAAATTACTCTTGATTTGTTTTTTCTTAACAATGTTTCGATTTTGCTCTTTGACGAGAAAAACACGGCCCGGCAGACCATCAAGATAAACTGCAAGTGATCGGAACCGTTTTGTCTCCCCCGTTGATTCTTCCCCTCTTTCCACGGTGCGTTATCGCGACGGCAATACGAAGCGACGAGCCAACAAGGGTTAACCTAATTATTTAACCGGTCGAACTCCTTGGCCGTGGAGAACGAGTGTAACTATTCCGCTCGAATGATACCCATGGGACGCGAACCATGTAGAGAAAGACGCTGAGAGAAGTCGTGCGCGCTCATATGTTCGAGTGAGAAAGAAATAAAAAGACAGAAACATGTGGAGAAAAAAAAGAAGAAAAGATTGCCAATAGATACAGTAGCTTCGAAGAAAAGTTTTGACGTGTTACGAGAAAGAATACAAGAAAAAAACTGTATCAAAAATTTTTCTGATATTTTAACCACGATGATTAAAAAGTTTGTAAGCCGCGTGCACAGTTTTGTGGATATTAAAGCTTTAAACTTAACCGAAGAGATTTAACGTTTAATAATTCAGTGGGAGAAAATTTCAGGACGAACCGCGAGTTGAACTTTCGAAAATTTTGATCTCACATATATCACGACGATTCTCTATCCGCTCGACGTGAATTAATTAATGCATCATTTTACTCCGAAGAATTCTACCTGACGGATTTCTCTAATTGCCGGTTATTACGCTGCACCCGCCGATAATCGATCTCTCGTTCTACGGTCGAGTTGCCATTGAAACTTCCCATGCACGAGGATCCTCTCTCTGGCATATCCGCGAGCACGATATCACGGCGGCTGATTATCGTAAATTTCGTGCTGCCTCTTCCGGGAGATCCCCGAGGTTATTACGTCCGGCACACCCTCCCTCAGGGACAGGTCCACCAGGCATTTCTTGGAAACTCCGGATCGATATAACGAGCGCCATATACGCCGAGCGTATGCGATAAATCGAAAACTCCGCCTGAACAATGTCGCGATCGTTTCATCGCCTCAGAACTTTAATCGTAGAAATATCTCAAACTATTTGCTACTTTTAATTGTTTTTACAACGTTATATAACGCAATTTGACAACTTCTAATATCATCTCTTTCGCCGCGGAATTTCCATCCATACATTTACAGAAGCACTTACAAAAATTCCACGCAAATACTATCGAGATATTTCCGCGAGCTGAGACTTCCGAGTTTAAAATTTTTACTCGAATAGGAATTTCTACGTTACCTGCATCATCGCAGACCTCTTCGCTCTTTTTTCCCATCCTTTATTTCCATTCCATCTAATTTCACGTGATTTACTCACGCTCGAAGTTGGATATAGGATTGCGAAGCTGCGGGGCGCGCGATTCGGGTCTCCGCTAATTTCTTCCTCGCAAACCGGAGACACCTTGCACAGATCCGCGTTACCTGCTCTTTACTAAGCCCCCGCTAGGCCCCGTCCTTAATGGGCGGCCATACATTATCGTAAATGAGGAAAGTTGGGGACGCGGGTTGGGACGGGGCTACGAGGGAGCGCGAGGGTTGCCAACGTGGCGCCAGCTGCGAGGCTGCGCAGCTTCCAACTTCATAACCGTCGGCGAGAGATGGGCCAAACTGGTCATACACCCCGAAATTTCCAAAGTGCACCTTGCGTTTCCGTGCGAACGCGCGCCCTCTCGTTTCTTTGTCTCTTCTTTCAGTGCCGAAGTTTGCTCGTTAAAGCCGCTCGATACCGCACGCTGAAAAAGGATAAGAAATGTTTCAGTCGCGTTAGCTCCCCGCTGAGAAAGTCTTCATGATTTTGTACGTTTCCACGTAAAAGTTGTTATATATCGAGACTTGCGCTGAGATTCGCGCTTTATTCTAGTAACCGATTGTTTTTACTTTCGTCTGAAAAGATCGCTATGTCAGACCGCCTTTAACATTCAACGCGCGTCCGCGGATTCTATGAACTTTTACACATCCGGAATAGCGCCGTGAAAAGCTATAGGTATGTTACAACTTAAGGAAAGGAAGAGAGAAACATGTCTCAAGAAGGAAGGTGTGGCGTCGCGCCGACTTAAAGAAGTGCGCGGCAACGTTCCATCGCGCGCGCTTTATTATAATAAATTGCGCGCGTATACACACGCACATATCCGTATGATTATGCGCGCGTCTGTGCGCGCGATATAATAATGGCGCAATACCTCGCGCTTCTCTAAGCGCGCTCGTACGAAGGGAGTACCACGTACCTTGCGTACACACACGCTCCTCCATCACGATCATCTTCCTTCGGATCCTCTCTCTGTCCCCCTCGGCTCCTCCTGCCCGTAAAAAGGATCCGAGAGATGCGCTTAGCCGCCATATGCCGCATGCCGATATGGCCATTAGCTCGCGATTTCCACAAGATCCTATATTGATATACGTCTAATAGATACCGTCCGCGCGCTACCGCTTAAACCCGCCGTTTATGTCTGGAAATTACCCGATGGGATGTTTCCCGCTTCTATACTCGGTGCTTCGAAACTACGCGCGAATCTTCAGATAGATACGTGCGCCTAGATTTTCGCGTTTTACGTCGCGGCTGCGTTGTTTTTTCTATTTCATGTGCACATTATGATGTGTTTCAAAATTACTACTCAATCCTAGATACGAAAACTGTGACCGAAAGATCTGCGATTCGATCGCAGCTCCCCCACTCCCCTCGCGACGCCGAGAGATCGACGACGAGCTCGAAAAGAGAGCGAGAATCGCGAATCGCGACGCTTGGGAAGAGGCCTTAAATCCGCATTAAGTCGCGAGCACGGAAGTAGCGCGGAAGTGACCACTCATGTCATTGATCAATTCAATGACCTATGCGATCAGTCAGTTTTGCGACGCCGGCGGCCGAGGTACGTAGAGCGTACGATCTAACAGCGGCCGAATTGCTGCGTCACCTGCTTTACTTGCTCGAACTTTCGACTGTAAAAAAATAACAAGAATATATAATAGAATATATATTCTACGAAAATAAGAATGTAAATATTATTCTCTCGCACATACGTAGCGACGTGTCTTACGCCAGCGCTGCCGAACAGAGTGACAACAAGCAATCACTCGTGGCGCGCATGCAGCGCCGAGCTTTTACCGAATCGTCGTCAACTACTTCGTAATGCTCCGGTTCGCGCGTTCCGAGGTAAGTTCTCGCGTACAATCGTAAACGAAACACATAAAAACGTCGTTTCGTGTTGACAATAACAACGGCTGCCGAGTCTGATTAGTGCGATTCGCGCGGAAATGATTCGGGAAAACTCGCATAAAGTTTTCGGGCCGAAACGCGCTCTGCCGGCAGTCATTAGATTCGCGAGTCAGCTAAGCTGTCCGTCGGCCGTCGGCCGTCGATCGTTCTCTCGTGATTGCTTCTTATTAAGCCTCGCGAAAAGCTCGAGTGCGCGTTTTTAACCTTCGTCTGACACAAAATAATGAACGTTAAGAACGCGAAGAACAATTACGGCGTGTCGTCGAAACGTTGAAGTGGTTGGTTTGTGCGTGGAATGTGCTCGAATGTGGTAGAATTGATAATTCTGTAGGATTAGGTTATGCGATACATCGTCCGTCGGCCGTCGGCCGTCGGTCGTTCTTTCGTGCTTATTAAAATTTACGCCTCGCGGAAAGTTTGAGCGCGCGTTTAACCTAACCTTCGTGTGACATACAAACTAATGAACATAATAAAGCGGAGAACAATTACGGTTTGTCGCTGAAACATTGACGTGGTTAGTTTGTGCGCGGAATTTGCTCGAATGCGACAGAATTGGTAATTTTTATATCGGATACGCGATACATCGTCCGTCGGTTCTTTCGTGCTTATTTACACCTCGCGGAGAGTGCGCGTTTAACCTTCGTATGACACAAAATGATGAACATAATAGAACGAAGAACAATTACGGTGTGTCTTTGAAACGTTGACGTGATTGATTTGTGCGTGGAATTTGTTCATGTGTGGCAGAATTGATAATTCTGTTGGCTACGCGACACATCGTCCGTCGGCCGTCGGCCGTCGGTCGTTCTCTCGTGCTTATGCTTTGTGAAAAGTTTGAGTGCGCGTTTAATCTTCGTGTGACACAAAGTAATGAACATAATAAAGCAAAGAACAATTGCGATGTGTCGGCGAAACGATGAAGTGGTTGGTTTGTGCGTGAAATGTGCTGGAATGTGACAAAGTTGATAATTTATGTCGGTTAACGCGATACATCGTCCGTCGGTAATTTCTCTCGCGTTCATTTACGTCTCGCGGAAAGCTCGAGTGCGCGTTTTTAACCTTCGTGTGACACAAGTGAGAAAGCGAGGAACAATTACGGTATGTCGCCGAAACGTTGAAGTGATTGGTTTGTGCGTGACAAATGTGACGAAATTGATAAATTTTTACGTCGGATACGCGATACATCGTCCGTCGGCCGTCGGCCGTTCTTTCTTATGTCTCGCGGAAAGCTCGAGTGCGCGTTTTTAACCTTCGTATGACACAAAGTAATGACCGTGAGAAAGCGAAGTACAATTACGGTATGTCGTCGACACGTTGAAGTGATTGGTTTGTGCGTGGAATGTGCTCGAATGTGACAAAATTGATAATTTTTATGTCGGATACGCGATACATCGTCCGTCGGCCGTCGGCCATTCTCTCTTGCGTTCTCTCGCGGAAAGTTCAAGTGCGCGTTTAACCATCGTGTGACACAAAGTGATAACAGAACGAAGAACAATTACGGTGTGTCGTCGAAACGTTTAATTTGTGCGTGGAATATGTTTGAATTTGACAGAATTGATAATTTTGTCGGCTACGCGATACATCGTCCGTCGGCCGTCGGCCGTCGGCCGCTCTCTCGTGCTTGCTTACGCCTCGCGGAAAGTGCGCGTTTAACCTTCGTGTGACACAAAGTGAACACAATGGAGCGGAGAACAATTACGGTGTGTTGCTGAAACGTTGACGTGGTTAATTTGTGCGTGAAATGTGCTCGAATGTGACAGGAGCGATAATGAACGTCTAGCACCGAGTTCCTGATCCGAAGAAATCGATCACGGCCGGTGTCGGAGGGTTCGTTGAAAACGTGAGTACCTATTTGTTTAGTATCTGATTCTCTTAGAATCCTCTCTCTCTCTCTTCGTAGTCCGATCCCTCTTTTTCGGGATCAATCGTATCTAATTTAAAAGCGAATTTGAAGCGTGCACACCTTCGATTTGCGAACATTGAGATAGAATAACGAGGATCAATGAACCTCTGCGCGTATGAATTTTGCCCGGATATATCTGGTTAAGTGAGACCGTTGTAATGGAACACCCTTATCGCGAATACAATGCACGGCGTGTATAGCCTTGCTTCAGGCCGGAACAGAGAACTACCGCGTTTCACGACGCCATTACAATTTGCTGCCCGAGCGCTTGTCATGGATACGCTTGTGAGGCTCTTCAAGAAGGTGTTGCTCAATCTACAATAGCCTACAAACAGTTCGTAACGCTCGCGAATTGACATTCGTTTCCGCGTATCTGTCTTTCTCTTTCTCGAAACTTTACTCGGCCTTACCGCGCGTAACGGTTTTGATCTTTTTGAAATAATATAATATTAAATTAGCCAACAGTATCTCAATTGTTTGCAACTAGTTTATATTTCTATCTCATCTCGGGCGGAAATTAGAAATTATTATTTTCCAATTTTTTTCTCTGCTGTTATAACCAAACAACGTCTCCAAAGAGACCTAAGAAAAAAGCGGAATTTCGTTGGAACGACATGACGTGATGCACGACACACGTCTCGAGCTACATTTTCCGAAGGAAAATTCTACGAAGCAGATTATCGAGATGCACAGATCCTCGCGCGAGTCCGAAATCCTTGCGGATTCCGTCGGATTCAAAACGCGTTCCATTACAGAGCGCCATGGCGTCTTCCGTCACGAACGCGCTTCGCACTTTTCGCTGTAAGTGGAAATTGGTTCCTCCTTCGTCGAGCCTAGCGACTTTAATCTCGCGCCAAAATCGATGACGTTCTCCACAGCAGCAGCAGCAGCCGCCATCGCCGCCGCCGCCGCCGTCGCCGCGTCACGTCGTTTCCGACAGGACCCGCGGGTACATTGATTTACCTCGTGAGAGACAGGTTTATTACTTGGGCGTATACACGAGAGCACCCGCATGAATAAAACTCGAGTCGCGCGCTCGGCTCGCGGGGATTGATTCGAGGCGACGTAGCGTAGGTAAAATCGTCCCGTCGCGGAAACGCGCTCGTATAACCCTGTCTCCAGGATTCCGAGATTGGATTCCTTCGCGTTTTATCGCGGTTTTTTCTATCTTTTCTTCGGTCGCTCGTAAAACTCATAACGACAACGTGCGCATTGATGTACTACTGGGTATTACTCGTTTTTCTTTACGATTTCTCATCTCGCAGAAACGAGTCTAAACACTCGACGATTTCTGCGACGTCAGCGCGCGATTCGTCAATTTTAAAATCTCATTAAGCGTAATGTCACTTTTAGCGTCGGAGTTAAAAAAAAAAAAAAATATTCCGAGAAATTTTTAAGAAGAAACGCGATATATATTTTTAGCGTTAAATAGCTCGAGATTTAAAAATCCGACGTTACCGCTGAGAGCGCTATCAGATGTAAAATATACGATTTGATTTTCCTTCAATCACACATCGCTCCTGGCTCGAAATTGAAGATATCCGCCAAACATGACAACGCGAGTCGCGCGCGCTTCAACGAGGAATGGAAAAATCGCACGCGGATAGACTTTCTCGTGCGCGAACGGGCAGGTTAATTTCGGCGGGCGAATTTCATATTCGGGTTTCACCCCCGCGTCACCGGATAAACGACTCTGCCAGTACCGTATCACCGCGGTGGTTCAAGAGATGGCCCTGACAGTGACACGCGCCGCGGAAAAGCGTAAAACCCGCGCGTGAAAATTCGCGCTCGATTCGCGGGAGGAGGACCGCCGAGCGAGAGAGTGCGTCCCTCTCCCCGGTTTCCGGCAATCACGTCGCCGCGGTGTGAAATTTTGATTGGCATTTTGATTGGACGAGACAAATATTGCGCTCGAGGATACACGTTCGCAGTTGAAAACGCGTTCTTCAACGTCGATATTTCGCTTCAAACGCAGATCTCCGACTAGGCCGCCGCGCGCCACGTCTGGACCATGCCGACCTTCGGTCTCGGCGCGGATCAAAAGCAGACGGTGCTTCCCCGTCCTGAAGCAGACATTCGCGCTTCGGATGATCTCTGAAGAGCTGAGATCCGCTGTGACGCGAACGTGTCACTTGTTTTAGATCATCACACTTGTATAAAGAACAAAAAAAATTCGTTGAGATTTAGCTCGATTATACAAAATCCTGATTGATTATTACAGAAACGGTAATATATTTTGTTTGTTCTTCTTGTTGTATTATGTAATTTATACTGTAAGAGTTTTAGATATAAAATTTCCGAAGTTAAATTCAGTATTGTGATGTAAGAAAAAAAAATCGTGCCCGACGATCTCGCGGGACGCGATAACGAAGCGTCTGCTTTCGGGTCCTCTTCGAATTCGCAGGTCGCTCGACTGCATCGACAATCGCGACCCCCGGGCGCAGGGTGTACAGAGGTGAAACGGATCGCCGGAGGCACTTTGCCGGGAATAAGTCGTCGTCGTCGTCGTCGTCGTCGTTCGCGAACGACGTTCGATTGCCCGCCGCCACGACGACGCACGTTGATTCGAGACTCTTTCGGGGCTTTTCATCGCAACACTTTCGTCTGCGACTCTTTGTGCGGTTTAAGGGGAACCTCGCGCGCGACCCGAGGCAATTCGCTCCGAAGGCGGTTTCGAATTTCACTCTGTCCCTCCTCCTTTCCCCTCCGTCCCAATTCGTCTCCCGATCCAACCTGAAATCCGTTTCCTTCAGAAGAATCGAGAGAGCGCGCCGCTCAAAGGTTATCCGACCTTCATCGATTGTCGGGAAAAGTTGATCTGAGCTTTTTCTCTCTTTGAGAGAGCGAGCGACACACTCTGCACCGCGCGATTGTCAACCTGTGAACGTAAAACCAGACTGTTATTTCTGGCGCGCGGGTCTCCCGTTTTGCGATATGTATGTAATATTTACGAATCTCCGAGAATGATGCCGAGAAATTTTTCTTGGTGTCTATTTCGAGTGATAAAAAAAAAAAAGAAAAAAAAAAGAAAAAAAGCAACGTGCGTGTGTCTCGAAATATAAATTGCGGATGACACTAAGAGCGAGACTTCTTGTATTTTCGCGAACAAAGAGATCGGACGGTTAACTGAATGTCGGAGACAGCGCGATATCCCACGAAATCCTAGCGACTCTCTTCAACGACCCCTGTGGCGCTTCAATTAACGGGACCGGCAATTATCCGTTATTTAAATGAGGCTCCGGACTTTCCCGGAGACAGGCGTGTTTTATGCTCTGATTACGCAAAGTGTAAAACTTTATAAAACAAGAATTTACTTTATGTAAAATGCGCTAGAGTTTCACCACCATGAGGTTTACTTTATAGTGGTTTATTTTACGAAGTAGTAAGTGTATTCATTAAAACAAAAATTCATACAAACGATTTATTAACGTTTCAAAAAACACGTGATATACGCTTCGTATATGCATGTACTTTTTTACGCGAAAAATGCGCATTTTTATCCGCTGACACGGCGCGATTCGCTGGTTAAAAAAATGCCCGGACTTTTAATATCGAGATTGAAAATCCTCGTCGGCGAAATAACCCTTCTAATCGTCGTCGGGGACGACGCCCCTCGCGCGAGGTATCTGGAATTCTCAGCATCCTCCTGACAGTCTGCTGCGAATCCGAGCGCGAAGACGAAGAGAGAGAAAGAGAGAGAGAGAGAGAGAGAGAAACGCGGGGGCCTCATTTAAATAACAGATAATTGCTGGTCCTGTTAATTGAAGCGCCGCGGGGATCGTCAGGGCAGAAGAGTTACCCAAGATTTCGCGCGCCGTCCTTCCGCCCCCATCGTTGTTTCTCGTCGTTGTCGTCGTCGTCGTTGTCGTATCTTTCGCCGCGCGCTCAAGTTAGTTAATGCACAGGGCTCGTTTTACGACGACGAGTGTATCGCTTTTGTCGTCAGCTGCGACGCGTCTCGACACTCATTACGTCGCCTCGACTTCGCCTCAAAGCGCCCGTCGTTGTCGTCGTCGTCGTCGTCGTCGTTGCAGACTGTGCGCGATCGAGAAGCCCGGGCGCAATAACAACGCGAGGTGACTTACGCCAGCGTGTTCTGCGCGAGACAGTTTTTCGAGATCTTTGAAACTCTCTCAATTCGCAGCTGTTGCGCGAGATTCCGTCCTCTCGAATTTTATTGACGAACAATGAACACGTTTCTCTTGTAGAACTAATAGTTAAATTTGATAAAATAATATCAAGATAGCAAACTCCGCAATTCTTCTTAAATGTCTTCGAATATAAGTAAGTTTTTTTTTTAATATAAGTTGAAAGTATAGACACTGTCGTTGCTGTGTGACAACACCGCACTATTTCTATTCACGAATATGTAAATTGAAGAGGTAGACGAAAAAAGAAACGACGAGGTTGGCATCTTCGCCACCCCTTTCCTGTCACCGTCCTCATCGTCGACGTACTTACACCCTCCACTTCGACCGCCAACTCCATCTTCCCTTTACTCCCCGACGTAGACTGCAAAGAGGGTTGACAGCGTAAACCCTGATCTGGCAAACTCGGTTCCGACAGCAGTTCCCAAACGCATGAATTTTTAATAAAATCACCTACACGCCCTTCTCCTCCTTCCTCTCCCAACGTTGCGCTCTGTTCCTCTTCGTGTTTCTCTTGTCCTTCTGCAGCTTGTACAAAAACTAATATTCCTAAGAAGGCAAGGGGATAAAATTCATTCACTTAATTTTTATCGTGTTGATAATCGATCGGGGATTCGCCTTAACTTTCGCTGCTAAAAGCATTAACTTCACTTTTTTTTTTTGCTCGAGTTGCCCGAGCGATTTCAATAAATGAATATGGCCGATCGTTTCCTTCGAGATTCCTCTGGAATTTTGTCGCAAAGATCTCTTCGGCGCGGGTGGTCTTCTTTTTCGGATAATTCCGCGCCGATATAGCTCATGTTATCACAATAAGTTAGCCCAAAATCGTCTTCCTCTTCGTTTGGCGACGACCCTCGTTCTTGATAGTTCGTCGACTCCACCACAATACAGCATTATTGCTGACATCACGTTATCGTAGTCAGACATCTGTCGCTCTCTCGGTGCACATTTTTTCTGTGTGAAAATAACTGGTACTTTCGCTTGTGTATAATTTTGAAAATTAATGCACGTTAAAATATTTCATCACGTTGTCTTTATTCATATGTATTTTTTTGTAATATATTTAATTCAGAATTTATATTAAAATCCCAATATTTTACCTAGTTTTTTTTTTTTTTTAATTTATGTCAATGGCAGAGGTTTTTTCGAAAAATTTTCGCGTAATACTCGTTAAATGTTGTCAAAGTATCTTAATGGCAGACAAAAGTCTCGTTGAAGAGATTTGATCAGAGAAATTACATGTACATGTGCGAGACAATGTACCGGTATAATTTAAATAAACATGGTAAATTTTTTCCGTTTGCAATAATATGAATAACTTGCAAATTTAATCTGTATGAAAAAACATATATACACAATTCCTCTAAAGTCATCACAAAGTGATTTACAACACACAGAAAACGTAGAGAAACGCGGTTTCTTTTCAAAATTATTTAAAATGATCTCTTCGGGGGAAATTTGCATGTAAATTTACTTTACATCGGCTCCTTCGAATTCGATACATCACGTCGCGTCGCGTTGTAATTAAATCGTTGATGCATTTGCAATTGTAATGTAATAATGCGCACAGTAACAATCAGCGTGTGCTATAACACTCGATGACGTCGCATTTCCCTCCCAGAATTGATACCGTTTCGGATCTGTCGCGCGCGCGCGCGCGCGATATCTATCGCACTCCTATTATCATAATCGCGGCTAAGTTGTAAACAAACAAATATGTTATTTAGATTGTGTTACACAGCGCGGGGCGCATTCAACTTGCGATTTCAGGAAATGTAATCATATTTTCATCTCATTAAATTTAATTCAATTAATTTAAGCTTGTTATTTTAATTAGATTTATTTAATGCTATTTCATTACAACCTGTTTAATTATACCCTGTGCGCTGCGCTTCGTAATTTCATCATTATTCATCATTGTTACGTCTGAATATCTATTGTCGTACATGTTCTGTGTAAATAGTTCGTGTCAGTTCGACGCTGATGATTGATAATCGAATTGTTCTGTATACGTGTTTCGATAAAATCTTGAACAGAGAGAGAGTTAGGGGATAGTGAGAGCAAACTTTAATAGATCAAATTCCTGGAGTTTCCCACTTTCGGGCGAGCGAGGCAATATAAAGCAATATCAAAATATTGAACGCTGCCGTTTCAACACGCGAAATTTTCGTTATAGATTATTTGTCGTGTTTGAAGTTGATTTTTGCCCAACAGAAATTTGATACGATACACACTTTGAAAGACATGTTTGCAGTGTAAACTTGTTTAAACTGCAAACACTAACGAAATTAACTTTAGTAGTAAAAATGTTGTTTTTGTCTGTCAAGAAATTTTATTAATAACACAATCGTCATCTTGCAGCGATTGTTTTTTTTGCTGAGTTAGTAATTTTTCAGAAATTTTTAATTCTCTTTGATCGTAAGCAACTTTGAATAATAATAATTATTATTGAAAATAATTATTCATACAGAACTCTAAAAACACACAGTTTTCTTCTTGAAACACGTTAAAGTTAAATAAATTTTATTTATATTATTAATTAAGTGAACTTTTAACAGAGAGACTGTATCCCAAATATTTTCTCATTAAATTTCTGTTTGACAAATATTAAAATGTACAGAACATAATCTGTACCAAAATATTTCATTTATTTTTTGAACACGCTCCAACACACCGAGCATGTATATATATATTTGAAATTAAAACTAAAGCCATCTCAGTATTTTGATACCTCTGTAATAAAACACTGGCGCGTTTATATAAATATAACTAAGCTTTTTGATACAAAATAATTGGAAGAAAACGTGATATAAACAAAAATATATAAAATAATCGGACAAATGTAATGCAAAACACAAAAAGAGAGAGAGAGATACGTGCGCAAATTTATTTTATTTCGAGATCGAGTTTTTATACGTGCAAAATATTTCAATAATTCTCAACTTTTCGTAAACGAGACTGACTTGTCGCGTGATTTTCTTTTTTCTCTCTGTGAGAGGAAAAGAGACAGCCGAAACACAACGATGAAAAAGGATCATGAAGAGATGGCAAAGTGGGGAAAGCAAAGTTTCGCAGTGAGAGAGCCGAGACTCTCGACGATTCATGGACTCAGCGCGATCTCATCTTTAAGATTACATCGAGCAGACCATAACGAACCGGCCCTTTTTTTCTCTCGTTGGGACTGCTTCAATTCCCTGCTCTATCCTTTATGATATCGCTTTTCCCGCCACCCTCGTCGTCTGTCTACAGACGACCGATAGGAAGGGGGGGAGAGGGAAGTTTGAACTGCTCTTTGATGACGATGCGTCGCCAAGTCGCCGCGCTGCAAGCTTTATTTTATGGGCATCCTGCGTGACTAGTAGTACGGATTGAGATTCTCGGAAAAAAGAAAAGGGAGCAAAGAGTCGATTCTCATTGTTGCTTCTCTTTCTTGACCCTCGGTATAAAAATTCTTTTCTCATGGAAAAATATGTAATATTTTAATATTTGTTCCATTGGTACATGCACCAATTTAAATTTTTTAATTCCGAAGGAATTAAAAATCCTGCACGGGTATTAAGTTATGAAATGGAATATTAGAATAACGCGTAGCGCTGTAAGAATTTATTGCAACACATTTATTGAACATATCACTATTATAAAAAAATTGTTTTACATTTTTTCTCGTGTCAGAGTTTATTTTGCTCCGTGAACTTTCACGGATTACAAATTGGCGCGCGCAGTTTACGTCCTAATTAGTCGGGTGGTACACGTGTATCAGTCGTGGGCGCGCGCGACGTCAATTCATCAATCATCGATCGCAAAACAAAACAAAAAAAAAAAAAAAACGAATTAACCATTAATCACGCGAGTGCCCCGTAAAAGCGCGGAAATTTCGAGAATTGATTCTTCGCGCAAAGTGTGACGAAATGAAATAACAATCGATCACACACGAAAGGAGAGAACGTCGTGTCGATGGGGAGGGTGAAAAGAGCGACACGAAGAAGAAGAAGAAAAAAAAGCGGGCGCATTGTTAAAAACATGGGCATATGGCGCCAAAATGAGCCACAAGGGAGAGATTCAGCGGAGAGAACGGAGTTTGCCGTGTGCATCCGCGTGTTTACCGACTCTCATCCCCTTGTGTGCGACGCGCGTTCGTCATTGTGCATCACGCGCTGCACTCTTGTCGCCCTCTAACGCGCGCACTCGTTGAGGCGTGAGGACCACCTCGTTGTTTTGAGCGATTTGAGGGCGAAGACAAGTTGACAGACTCCGCGAACAGCACGAGGCGTGATTCTGTGATTATCGCTGTCTTTTTTTTTTCTAAAAACAATTTTGTGGTGTTTACAGCAGCATAATTTAAACACACACTTCTCTCGATAAAACTCGAACGACAGGATTTATTTGACGAGGAGACATGAAATAATTTCCTTTTCTAGTTGCGCCCTCATCAGGTAGAAGCTACGTGATTTCTCTCTCATTGCGTAATTTTCGCGACGCGACCAATTAAACTACGGAAAAAAAAAACATTGCTCATATATCAATTTCTCTATTTTCACTCGGTCACATTCGTTTAATTATTTCGACTGTCTTCCAACGACGAGATAAATAAAATTCCGTTTGTATCTCTACGAAGACGGAAACGTTGTTCGTACATATATTGATATGTCTGAGAGCAAACAAATATATTATTTCGATAACAACATCGACGTAAAAATATTTAAACGGAACAAGAACATAAAGATTTCTAACAAAAGAAGTGCACGCAAAATTCGTCTTCCAATTAAACTTTAGTTTTTGTTGGCGGGACGATATTTCTTTATTTTTAACAAACAGCCAGAGGGAAAAATCCAAAGAACGAAAACGTTACCGGTGTAACAATGCAAAATAATTTCAGTTTCTTTTTTTTGCCATGTCGTTGTTTTGTTTTTTGAGAGATAAACTCTCTCTCGCTTTACTACAGCTATCCGTGTTCATCTTTCGCTGCGGAGCATCTAATTAACGATGTCGCGAAACAAGTGTGCATAATCTACGCCTGCAGCGTTGCTCGTCGAGCGTGTAATTCTCCGGTGAATGGCCGTTTACGGGCGGCAGCGCGCGCGCGTACGTGCAATTAGCGCGCGTACTTAAATAGAACACTTTAGATTCGTCTTCATTTTGTGACGATGTAACTGTAACGTGACGAACAAAGTCGAGTTACGCAACTGCCGAGAATTTCTCGTCACCTTTTCGGCGATTATATCGCATCCATCGGCGAATTCATACAACAGCGAGCGAGTGAGCGAGCGAGTGTATGTGTGTGTTTGTTAGAACAGCACTCGTCCAGAATAATCGCATCTTTTAATGCGATAAAATTCCAACTCGATCCGACCGCGCCGGAATCGCACAACCGTGGATTGCAGCCCACGTTTTGTTCCGAGCAATCGATCTCTTTCTTATCTGTTTTCTAAAATCGAGAATCGTTCAACGTCCGCTTTAAAGCGAGGAGCGATCGAGACGCGATTTTTCTCTTGTCAAAATTTCGCGCCGCTTCCACGGTATAAATTCAATAAGTTTTGAGAAATGTAAAAAATGCGAGCAACGATTCGCGAGCAAAATTCTCAATTCGGATCGGTCACATCGATCCGATTCAGTCGTGGTTGTAAAGAAATCCGCGGTGACTAATCCAAGATAGACCGCACGGCAAATTGCATGGAAAGGTGACTTCCTCGTCCGTCTCTCGCGTATCTTCGTCGCGGCGTTTGGTTCGGTTGTACAAGAAGATCCCGAAGCGCCTGGTATCAAAAGAATTGTAAAATAGGCCAAGAACCGGCTCGTATATGTACGCGCGATTCCTCCCTTCTCTTCCTCGCCGCTACGCGCCGATACGCGCGAGGCTCGATGTATTATTCAAACGGCTCTGCCTGCGAGCTCGCGGGACCATCATCCCCCTCGCACCGTCCCTCTCCGATCGCGGGCGGATCATCCGTCGAGTGCAGCAATTGGCATGCTCGCGACTGAGAAAGAAAGGAGACCGAAAAAGAGACCGTTTGTTCCGAGGAAAGAAAGAAAACACGCACGACGGATTAATCTTCGCTAGATATTATACATATTGTGAGAGAGATTGAGATATACTTATCGAAGAGATTTTTATAAGGATATGCTTTTTCTCTTTTTTATTTAAAAATTAAATGCAAAAATTTATAACAGAATGGTTTAATAAACTATTTAAGAAATATAAGGACGATTTTTCGAACTAGTTTCTCGCGGTTACGCGTTTGCGCACGTCTTTTGCAAGTAAATTGTAGAAAACGAAATATATTTGTCTCATCTGTCTACTCTCTTCGTTTGGAAGACCGACTTCGATTTGTGACAACTCTTCAATTCGGCCCTTCAATTTTCGGCCCGCCTTTCGACTCCTCTTGCCTTTAATGAGAACTCACCTCGCGAAACGCTCGTTTTTCAAAAAAAAAAAAAAGTCCCGAATCGAGTCCCTTGATTATTTGCAGCCGTAATGACGCGAGAAGAAGGTCGAATAATTAATCTCGAGAGGAGGGAAAGGACGACAGGATAAGGGAAGGGGGCGGTAGGTAAAGGGAGAAGTGACAAGGCTGAAAGAAAAAAAAAGCGAGGATTTCGTTCTTTCCGGAAAGAAAGTTACGTCTTCTCGCGGAGAGAAACGTTCGACAGAAAGATAGAGAGCAGCGGAAAGGACGAGAGGGGTATTGACAATCCTTTAGTCGGTACTTAGCAACACTTTTTCCTTCTCACGCGAGCACTGTTTTCGCCGTCTCGACCCTGCCCGCTTCTCTTTGCTTTGTCGCGCATTTACACGACCGAGAATATCTCAATTATTATTGAAACTGATAAATCAATAAGAGATTGCAATCGGTATAAAATATACAACGCGCTTTCATTTCGGAATTTCATTCGGATGTTTTTTTTTTTTTTTTTTTTTTTTTTTTTTTTTTTTTTTTTTTTTTACGTGACGAGAAATTTTGATGTAAAATTTTACACAAAAATTTTCAGTTTGTTCATGTTTTTTTCCGGATTAAAATATAAAATCACTCGATGAAATATTTCTTCTCAAAGCGAGCGCGTATTTACGGGTTCTATCGCGTTCTTTTACCGGCCAGCAGTTCCCCGAGATTCAGAATAAAGATCTAAACGGTTCCGGGAAAGGACGAGCGGGTCTTTGAGAAGCAATTGCTCGCAGTGGCAACTCGATTCGCGGCGGAATGGATCCGCGGTTTGCTCCGATAGAAAGAGAAAGAGAGAGAGAGAGAGAGAGAGAGAGAAAGAAAGAGAAAGCGGATCGATGCAAACGAGGCAACGATCGAGCTGCGGATAGAAAAGGCGCAATAAAAGGAAGGCGGCGGTTGATCGAGGTGGAGGCACGCGCGCCGTCCTGCACGGGCAGAGGATCACCACCGGTGACCCGAGCGGATGTGTCCTCCTCTTTGTCAAGCAGAGTCGATACTCCCTGGAGATCCGCTTGATCAAGTGCAGCCCTAGCGTGGGGATTTGCTGAGCGTGTACCGGAACGCGTGTACGATCCCTTTTACACCCTCGGAAAACTGTGACGAATCGTTAAGAAATCCCGTTCTCGTCCCTTCCGTCCTGTGCTCGATTACAGGACTCCAATGTTAGCCAATCAGTGTCAAGTACGTGTCACACTTGTCTGCCATAGCGTTAATTTGACGTATCTCGTTGTTTCACGTAAAACACGTGATCGAAGTACATTTTTGTAATAAAATTGTTAAAGTAGAATAACATTCTTCGTTTAAATACTTTAAAACAAAATATCTGAAGTCCAAGTTTCTCGAGAACATAATTTATATTTGTGTCAATTAAAAAAAAAAAAAAAATTATTTTGTTTTCGTATCAGAAGAAACTAAAATTAGATCCCCCCGTAGGCAGATGCACGATAGATTCGCCTACTGACAGTAAGACGATCTCACCGGCGCTTCGTAACACGAATAATTGACGATCGTTCTCGCTTTCAGCGGCATCTGGGGAAGAGCTCGTGTTCCTTTATTTTATCGAGTACTTCTATCTTTCCGCCGAACTCCGAGAAAACTCCTGTGATATACCGTCGGTTCCGACTTCGGAAAACAAATACTATGAAAAGGAGCGACGTTCGCGGGACGAGAGAGTGGTGAAGAGGAGAGGATGGCTATCCCGAGCGGCCGCGAAAATTTATTTCGACCATCCAATTGTATTTTCCTAAGTGGAGGATCGCGCGCCGGGCCGATAGCTCATCCAGCAGCTCCTCTTATCTTCGGTTAACCGGAGAGTGATCGATGTCGATCTTCTCTTCCGTTTCTTTCTCTATCTATCTATCTATCTATCTATCTCTCTCTCTCTTTCCTACTCCGAGAAAAACCCGCTCGTAAGAACTGTGTAAAGAATAGCGGCGAATATAAATCTACCGCGGCCGAAGTCCGTCTTCGCCACCCTTCGCGCGGATCAGAGAGGCTGCTGCATGTAAAAAGGTGGAAGCGAATGGAAAAGGCATCTCCCTTTCTGAATTACCTCTGAATACACACGCAATAGAAGCTTCTTCTTCTGTAGCTTCTATTCCGAGGAGATCAATGCTTTTCGAAGTGTTAGAAATGCTCTGCCGACTTTTCCCTTTGATATAAATCAATGTTAACACATCGTAGAATATTTTTGTCACCGTTCGAATCTCTTATATTACTTGCAGTCTGAAAAATTGTGTCACTCTGATCGCGTTTTCGAATATTCCGAATGTAGTTAATATAATTTTTGTAAGGATTCGAGCTTATGTTGAGGAGCATTGTAAGACAGGGTTGTAAAACTGCACAGAATTTAACATCACAATTAAGGAACTTTATTCAGTTGTTGTTTTACAAAGTCTTTTTTAGCGCGGTTACAATTTCCAAAGAGATTACTCTCTTTGCTGCTCGCTATTTGCCGGCACCTGCTTTCCGCGAATCGGTAAAATTCAGCAAGCCCGATTGTCAACGAATGACGTTTCGACCGGCAGTTCGTTCACACAAGAAGTACGTGAGCTCGGCAAGCACACGTGTACAGCCGTTGCTGTAAACATATTCTAGAAAATTACAAATTATTATTCCGCTCAATTTTTGTCAGCGATTTTGGAACGCGGTTCCAAAAATACGATCTAAATTTTGCTGAAAAGTTTAATTCAAAGTGATCTGATCGCGAGCAAATTTGTATGCGACTTTTCACGTGCTTGATTTGTTTATATGTTTCGTTTTTTTTTTTACGTTTTCTCAGTTGTTCTTGTTTCAAATCCGCTGTTACATTTCTTTGCAGCGACGTTTCGCGGACTTGAACAATGCTTCCGTTTTAACAAGCCGATGTTTGCTTTGTCATTTCGCGATTGTTTTCGCGAAAATGCGCGCAGGGAGTTTTAAAGAGAATGGAAAACACAGTTCTTCTAAGTAGAGCGCATGTCAGAATTATCAAAGTGAGAGAGAAAAAGACAAAGAGAGAGAAAGAGACAGAGAGAGACGGGTATAATCTTCCTTGGTCACAGCGATAAGCTTGACAAGAGGGAGTTTTGGAACTATCATTTCTAAACCAGGTCATGATGGCAGTCTATTACTGTGCAGCTGAGACAGTTCCAGCGCACTCTGGTTGTTTGCCACTATAAAGCCGCCATCCGCTATGAATACGTGGCAGTCGACTGCCACGCAGATGCGGATAATACATCATAGATATTTGTGCCATAATTTTTCCGCAGGAGAAGTTCGCAACAAGCATACATCTCTCGCCCGTGTCGGACGATTTAAAATATTAAAGGTTATAATGTTGTAAACGCTCTCTCCTATTTTGCGTGTGAAAAATCAGGTTAACAAAAGTTACGGTTGTGTTATATTTCACGCGGCGTTCTCTCTATCGCGCGTTAATCCAAAACGTAAACTTTATTCTCGAAACACCGTCAACTAGGAACGATGTGTTTTACACACCGGGTGTAAAGTTAAGAATTTTTCTCGGAAGCGCGTGAAACGCGCGCGAGCGCACACGAGGAAAAGTAAAAATTTGATTTATGCCGTAATTCGGTTATATTCACTCGTGCGGGATCACAGATATGGCAAGGAAGAAGATCCCCTTTGATGCCCTTCTGGATCAGCGCGATAGATATAGAGAGAAGAGGCGCTTTCCCAGCGGGCCTTCAGAAGCATTCTCGGCAAGAAGGGCGCTTGCTCGCTCGCTCGCTCGCTCGTTCGTTTGGTCGTTCGCTCGCTTGCTTGCTGTCGATGCTGCACATCGCCGTCCCCTTCTTTCTATACCCTATTTTGCCCTACAGCCATGGGACGGTCGCGAAGAGCGAGCGATATTGAAACCTAGTTGATAACCCAGCAACTCTGTAGCGCGGAGAAGTTGCGCAACCCTCCGTGATGATGATTTTACATTTGATATATGTGCGCGATTCCAATTAAACTTTCTATCAGAATTTATCTTCCTCTCAAAATTTATTCAAATTTATTGAATTATTAAGATAATTATTCTCAAGAGAATTATTTTACTGAGTCAAATGAACGCTGCTACCCTTAATCCGCTGTTCAAAGCCACCGATTTACACCTGTACTAACCGCGCTGGTCCCTGCGAGCAAGTATCTCACGCGAATCTGCGCGCGAACGAGTCAACGAGGAGAAGAACACGGATCGCAGGACGAGCGAACAACACGAAGGGTGGATAGGGGAAGAGAGAGAGAGAAAGAGAGAATCAGACTCTCGGCCGAATCAGCGTTTATCGCCCCAACAAGCCGGCTTTTAATGGTCCGCTCGAAAACTGGGCGAAATAATCCAACGGACCCTCCGGCCGATGTCGACCGAGGGTTTAGGGAAGGCAACAAGGGGCTCCGGCAGGAACCCTCCGAGGTCGGCGACAATACCTTACGGTTCGGCGCACTTTCTCTCTCTCTCTCTCTTCCTCGGTTACGGGATTGCCGGGATCTCGAATTGGCGCGATGCTATACGCGGCGCGACGCGGGAGACGCTTGTTCCCTGTTTAAACTAGACACGTGGCCCCGTTTACGTGGCTCAAGGGGTAGCGCGCAGGCGGTTTTCGTTTGTATGCGCTCCCTGGTCTTTGAAAACCAAAATCAAATACATTATTCCGGGCTCGATCGGCGCCCGCGGGAATCCTCCTATTGTCGGCCACTGTCAGCCTGGAAGAGATCGCGCGACTTTATTGGCCGACTAACAATCGCCTCTGCCCGCTACGCGACTAACGCTTTTCTAATTAAGCGTCTCGGGAAAACGTAAATATTTACGTAATCCAAGCAAAGATCCAAATAGTTCTTTATCGCCAATAAATTTTTGAATAAAAAAAAGTAAAATTGTTGGAATTTTTGATTTGTTCAAAATGAAACACGATGTTTCTTTGTTTTAATGTTATTGTAATACGCTAGAGAGAGATATTTTTTCTCAGTAAATAAATATGTGCGCATTATTATTCCTGTATTTAGATAAAACGGAAATCTCTACTAATGGAAATATCTATTAACAACAATATATTAACTTGAATTCAATATATATCTAAGTAATATTGCATTAATAGAATTTTGATTGCTTTGTTACACTGATTATACAAATGAAGATTTAGTCATTATGTTATTACGAATCGCATCAATGAGAGAGAACTGAACAAATTAATAATATTATCTACTATCAAATATTATTAGCGTTAGAATTGAGTGTCATGATAGCATTATCAGTGCTTATCATGATATATTTTGGTTGAAGTAAAAAATATACATTAAAAAAAATATACACGATTAGTTAATATCGACAAGAATATTGACAAGTTTTAACAAAATAAAATTTTTACATAAGCATCTTTTTCTCTCTTTACGTACGTATTATATAAATAATAAATAATATCCTTTATGATTCAACTTTACGCCACGAACGAACAAGATGCTGTTTATTATACTCCTCGCTTAATGCGAGTACGGGACCGATTCCAGCCGCGCGGCAGAAAATTACACGAACATCTAATACATAGACAGTGTACGTAACATCGGGCACAGGCATTCCATCGCGGGTCCATTATCATATGGCGGACTTGGCAATCCTCCCACGTTGCTCTGCGGCTGAATTGCGAGAGGTTGGCTTCTCGGCCGCGGCGGCGGCGCGGGCGCGACGAGATACGACTCTCGCTCTCCCGGTAACACACAAAAAGACGTTCTTGAATGGAAACTTCGCGGCATTAGGGGACAATTGGGCCTTCCGTCGTCACGTTATTATTCCCGCCACCGCGGCCGGAGCACTCCTGAAATTGCTAGAATTTATGGACTCGGCCGGGGTGGAGGAGCGAGAGAAGAGAGAAGCGAACTTTTCTTCTTTCGCGGACGACGCTTATGGCGTTCTCTTTCTCGACGAATCTCGCGCCGTTCTTGTCTCGCTTTAACATCCACGACGAATGATCGCTGTCCACGAGGCAACGATCACGTCGGGGAAAAAAAAAATGATATGGGCCAGCGAGCGCGCTCGTTCTCTCGCCCTGTCGCTCTCGGATTTTAATGAGAAGTTCCAAGATTGATTGATCTATGACTGCGTAAAATCGCGCGTAAATTTTGAAATTTTGCACGTTGTCGGAGATTTTTTTAAAATACAAATTTTAATACTTTTTTTCTCTAGTTGTTACAGTCCAATTTTCTCATTTGGTACTTTAATGCACGCACGCCGAGAGCACAACAACTTTTACGATGTTTTTTTCCTCCTTTTTTCTTATCAATCGGGTCGACTTTCGCCTCTTCTTAAGTACTTCTGAACTCCTCTTATTGAGCACCATTTGAATCGTGCGATTCGCCATAACGCGAGTAGCGCGGCTCGATTTATAAGCTGCTCTTCCGCTCGGAGAACTTTTCCCGAAGGCGAGTAACGATAATGCGACGGCAGTAGCGGGTGTTCGAAAGAAGGAGAACGGCAGTTTCGATGCTTAAGTTGTTGTCGCGCCGTGAGGAGGAAGCCCTTGAGGATTCGCTCGCTGGAAAGCGCGCGCGCGCGGCCGTTCTCTCTCCCACCGGGATTCGTTGTTATACGTGTGTTTGTACAGCATTAAAACTTGAAACTCACCCGGCGCGCGTACTCACACTAGAAAGGGAGAGAGAGAAAGAGAAAGAGCTTTAAGCTCCGAAAGTTCCCGCTTGTCCTCCTTTCGGTATTTATGCCGCGCGTATTTCGAGAGCTCTTGTCCGCGCGAGCAAGCTGCAAAGCTCATTGGGTTAGTTAAACACATTTATCAACGTCGCAGTCGGTTTATACTTTATACTTATGACGGTAATGTACATTGAACATTTCGTCGCGACCGAGAAACGGGTTAACGTCGTATCAGCGTCGTTATGGCTGACTCTCTCAGCCAAGTAATTATTTATTTCCACGACATATTTTATATTCTCGCTCTTCTATCTGTGATATTGTATTTTATAAGAAGAAGATTTTGAGAAATTTTCTACGACACGCACAAGGATATTTTATTGTTTATGAATTAGACCGTGGCGTTATCGATGTTCAGACGCGAGAAAAACTAAAATACGTAAAACAAACGATCGAGAGAAGGCCGCGTGTTCGCGAAATGCTCTCTCAATTACCGTAAAATCACATTTTTCTGCTGCTTAATCGTCTGAATCCACACGCAATTAGGTCACCGCTATCAATGATCCATTAAATCTTCGATATATACAATTTCCGATATATAATACAAAGCCGGGGCGGAAAACGATCGGTTAATAGAGTCTCATCCTGGCGTGCAACTTTTGAAAAATGGACCTCTCGACCGAGAATTAATACGAGCCAGGTGGGAAACTCAACTGATTACACTCGAATTCTGCTTCTCTCTTTCTAGTTAACTTGTTTACCAATATCGCACAAATTCTGTTTTCGTTATTCAGTGAGGGCGTTAATGTAATTTGATAATTATTTACAGACGAGAATGTAAGTGACGAAAAAAGTTCAACGTATAAATATATGTTCCGTATGTATAAAACGAACCAGACGAGAGATACGTGTAAATTTAAAACTTTTCCCCTCTCTTGAAAACTCGACAATAAATAGCAATTTTGATTGACGAGTATTCAATTTGTAGTCTTCAAAAATTAATGAACCAAGTGAAAAAATAAATGAGAAGATATAAATTCGCGTATTATCTTTTTTTTGTTTTAAAATGTATATATTATTAGTTCTAGAATCTCATATTCTCGTCTTATGTCTGTTAATGTCATTACAGTGTTCGTGCATAAGACACGGTGGACAATTTAAATTTATTTAACTATTCCTATATTTTTTATTCTCTATCCGAGAGTTAAAAATATAGTTAGAGCGTTTCCCTCGATCGATCCGCGAATGCATTCCCGGCGCGTATCTATTTCTTTTATTATCACATTGTATTTCGAGATAACGTATTGCTCGCGCGATACACCGTTACATATTATATTCCGAGGCTTTTCCGCGAAGCCGGCCGCCCTCGGGGCGCGCATTTTTCTCGCAATATTTCTGTGGGAGAATCGGTGGGTTATGGGTTTCGGAAGTGAGTACTACATTAAAGAAGGGGCTGTTCACTTTCCTACTTTCTTTCGTTCTCTTTCTCTCTCTCTCTCTCTCTCTCTCGCGCGCTCTTTTTCCCATAGCCGTTGTTATATTTATGGCTGGTGATCTATGGAAGTCCGCCCGCGCTTGTTGTGAAAAATCCGACGGAGCTAAGCGGACGCTAAGTAGCTCTCAAAACTAACTTAACGCGAGAAAAGTTGAATGAACGTCTCCGAATAATGTGTATTCAATTTAAACTTTAATTAACAACAACGATAATTAGTAACGGTCGAAACGTCGAGAAAAAACGATGCATTAAAAACTACCGCGTGAAAACGAGATTCGTTCTCGAATTATGACCGGCTTAAATTTTGACAATCCCGGATTTCACCTGGCGGAGGCTCGCTCAAACGCGTGTATGCACGCACCCCAGGAATCCCGTTTAATGAAATGTCAATACTCGCAACCTGGGTTTTAGTCTGGCAGCGACGCGTTACTGTCAAACCGGATTCGCCATAGTTTTGTCACTCTGTTTTGAGGACAAACGACGAAGGACGCGAATTTATAGGTTGGTAGACGATTGCACAGGGGGGAAGGGGGAGAGAGAGAGAGAGAGAGAAAACGAGACGGACTCTCGCTGCGACAATATTTTACGAACTTCCGTCTCTTGCCCGGCAGGATTAAATAATGCAGATTGCAATTACAGAAAGCAACGCGAATTCGTCTCTGTTGTTACGCCGCGCTCTTCTCCAAACGGGTGATTAAAACATAATGAGATGACATTCGTCGGATGCGAAAATATCCCCTTCGAGATGTCTCTTTCCGCCTCCAAAGCGAAGCGTGAAGTCTCTCTTCGTCTTCAGTTTTCTCGCGACTGCGGTTGACACCGTTAAAATTTGGCTCGCTCGCGCGGTTCAATATAAACGTCGCGAGAATGTCTCGAAAAAGGGAAAAAAATCTGATCGTTACATTTGCATATTAATTATTTAAAAATACAGTCAGTCGTTTTTGATTGCAATTTAACTATAATGTCTATTTACGAAAATCAAATTTTTGTGTGGTAAAAATTGGTAAAAAAAAAAAAAAAAAAATGAAAAATTGAACTACAAATATCGACGGCAAATATCGCAAAACCGAATATATATTGCGAGCGCGAGAAAATATATTTTCCAAAAAGTAACGAGCACATCTTCCCTCAAGGCACCCGTCGATATTTCGCATCAAAAAGTTAAACCGCATCGGCGGATAGTACATCCCCCGTTCGACGAGAAGCGCAGAGGGATGGGATGAAAGAACGGAGCTGTCTGCCTCGCGACGCGGAGCTCTTGAGGCTTCAGCTACGTTCTCCATCGCCTCTCTCTTCGTTTTCCTACATCCGTTCGATTCTCCTGCTCATCCCTCGGGGGGCTGCATAACACGTGCGGGTGGAATCGCGAGGGTGGGTTCGGAGGCGGCGGCCGTAGGCGCAAGGGTCGAGGAGCCCGTAGACGACGGGGAGGTTGAAAAGGTGGTCGGGACTCGCGCAAGAGTAACTGCTAGTAACAATGTTTTCTCACCCCTTTGCGTTTTAGCGGCAAGAGAAAGAGCGTGGTGTGGAGGACGAGGAGGAGTGATGCGGAGCATGCCAGTCTTACCCTCCCCGCGCGCTTCTACCCCACGTGGGGGCGCGCTGCGCTTGCTTATACACCCTCCGCAATCAATTTCGTCAATACCGCTTGTTGCGGACGGGGCACGAGGGGGATAGAGAAGGGGATGAAAAGAGGGTCGCCGTCTCGCCCGCGGCTGCCTCTCACTCTCTTCCCTCTCTTCCCTAGTCATTCCACAAGAGGGGCTGTTGATGGATTTTTACGTTCGAACGACGGCGCGACACCGAAGTCACTGAAACCTTTTGTTTCCACCTCTCTCGCTCGAGTTTTGATTAAAGGTATTATGTAAGTAGCGCCGGAGCGACGAAGAGTTGCGGGCTGGGGAGGTGAAGAAGGAAGGGTGTGAGAACGATGGTCGGCGATTAAATCTCGGAAGTGTGGGACACCATCTAAAGTTCAGACATTTCGTGAGTTTTATCAGTCCTTGGTTTTTTCCTCGCCCTTCGTGTTCTGGAAGTCTCAATAATTATATCGGTTTTTCATTGCCTTAATTTCATTGTTAAATTATAATAGTGTGTACAGTTTTTTGTTTATTTTCGTAAATGAAAAGAACATAGATGACAAATAATGAGAATATTGATCCTCAAAAATTGTGAGAAATTGTTTTGTTATTTCTGTCTAATTAATTCTTTCAATTTTTTTTTATAACAACGATTCATCTAATCAATTTCGAGGATACGATCTTGATTCTTTTGGTATATTTTTTTATTTTGCACCGAGATCGCCCTTCTGTTTAGTACTTCATCCCTCCCGCGTTCTTCTCGAGAAGGGTCTTGTGATAGATTTTTATGTTCGTGCTGCACAGCGCGCGCCAATCTCTTTCTTTCCCCCCTTCTGCGCTTTTATATCGAATCCACTTACACCCTTACGTTGCAGTTCTTCTATTCCGGATCGTAATTAATATTGCCATACAAGTAGCTGTATCGAAAAAAGATCGCGCGGATGTCGAAGAATTATTGCACGGTGAATGTTACTTCGATTGTAATAAGATATAAATCACGCGGTAATCTTACAATTAATGGTTTTTTTTTGTTTAATACCATACAAGAAATATAATTGAAAGATTAAAAAAGGAAAAAGACAGGTGCGAGTAAAACTTCAAATTTTTACAGCAACAAAAAAATTTCCAAATATTTCCCGCGCTATTTCTCTTCGGTTTCGACAAGATATATCTCCTTTAAGCTTTCGGATAGAAGAGATAACATCAAACGTGTTCGTTTATACAGACAGATTCTTTACATCCGGAGCAAAACAGTGAATTTTGTACGTAAAGAGGAAAAACAATTTACTTGTCTAATACGCGCGCGTCCGTTCCCATAAATATTATTGCAAGGTTTTGGTCTTTAGGGCGACCGGTTACCACGACGCCCTCGAAGATCTCCGAGATATGATGCTTTTCAGTAAAATAACAGCCTCGCGGGCATCTCGGACCCCGACTTCCCGTATTTCTTTCTCCCCCGCGCCCTTAGATAATTGGACTCCATGATTCTGCGCAAATACGACAGTAACAAACCAAACAGCATCCATCCTTGCGCACTACGGTGACGAGTCATTGCGATCGAAATAGGAAACCAAGAGATCTGCGTGCTATATTAAAATTATTAAATATGATTTTATATTCGCACACAAAAACTAGAAACTTAGTAACAAAGTCGCGGAAATAAAAATTATCTACAAATTAAAATGTAATTTCACAATTAAAATGTTTTTTTTTTCTTCACTTTTATCACACAGCTCCGGCGAGATTAGATCTCTCTCGCAGAGTACGCGCAGCAGAATACGCACACAAAAGTTGCTCCTAGCTGCGCCTCGTACATTTCCGTAACGACTTCGCCGGTGAGCGACAAACGCATTCTTAACGGCGCGACGCAATAAACCTAACGCAACGCGTCGCAACTAATCGCGGTAATTGATTGCTTTCGTGATGCAGTGACGATTGTTTGAACAAGAAAGCGCGCGAATCGTAAGAAATGTCTGTCTCACATTATGTTAATTGCGAGATTTGCGATAAAATTTTATAAGTATAAAAAAATTGAGAATTTTAGATAGTGTCTCCCTTCATTGTTTTCTTACTTAATCGAACATAATAACAAACAAAAAGATACAATTTATTCTAAATATTCTTTTGATTTCTAATACTCGATTTCGATTTCTTATTGCATTTCTCATTGCACTGGTATTGATTTACGATATTACGTAATACTACATCGTTATACTCACGATACAACACAATAAATCTGATCATCTCGCGAGGAATTGCGAGCAAATTAGCGGCACACTCGCCGCAAATTTCGGCGTTACGTTAGCGATTTGCTCCGGTCACGATAACACGCACTTAAGCGAGGTACGGTACGACGTGTACTCCGCATGTAGCGCAGTCCACTTACGTGTAATCTATTACGCGTTTCCCCCGCCGCGTCGTCACAGTCGGTAGTGTCACACGACGGCAAAAGTTATACGCCGGGCAATGTCGCCAAATTAGTGAAAGGGTTGGTTGCAAACTGAAATGGAGAGGCTCCGCCCGCTCTCTTACCCTCGTCGTCGGAGGTCGTGGCCACGTCGTAAGGGTGGAAGGG
Organism: Pseudomyrmex flavicornis; assembly: GCA_014825475.1. NCBI lineage: Eukaryota > Metazoa > Arthropoda > Insecta > Hymenoptera > Formicidae > Pseudomyrmex > Pseudomyrmex flavicornis. Next base: position 75,568 of record QVNW01000261.1, read on the forward strand.
CATCCACGGCCGCTTCTGGGCTGCCCTTGGCCAGAGCCACCGGTGTACTTGGCAGAGAGTGCTTTTCATCTCCGTAAATGGACCGGCGGTAAAGCAATTTTGGTACATTACCTATACCTGCTTCGCGTTCTCTTCCCCGTCGTCGGGGTGTGTCGACCCCGAGCCATCCTCGTCTTTCATCTTGCGGCTGTTACTCGATCATGACAAGCGCTTGATTTCGATAGGAAGCGTTCAGTAGAAGCCAGACGCACAGAGAGACCGAGGAATGATTTTGACATCTCGAAAGATAATGCCTAGCGTTCGCTTTGATCGCGAACGAAATTCGCGAGGGGGCTCGGAATCGTGTCTCAGTCGCCTTTGGAAGCTCTGGATCTTCGAATTCTTCCGAGATCTCTCGCATCTTCGAATACATTTTTCGATTTTTGCGCGCGTTTTGCATTTCTCGGATCTTTCAGAGCTTCTAGACGGTTTACTCTCTCAATTTGCTTGAAATTTTATTTTTTTTTAAATAAGTTCTTGTAATAGTTTTTATTTCAAATAACATAACTATACAGATACACACGGTTGCATGTCTAAAACCAATTAATAATGTTTAATTAATTTTCCAATATAAAATCTGACTTTTTCCGAGTTATTCGAAGAATTTTTAGATGAGAGATGCGCGGCGACAATAAGCCCGAAAAACGCACTGAAACGATTGTCTCCGAGTCGATCGGGGAACAGAGAGTCGTGTAAACGCGACGAAAAACGCTCATACAGTGCTTCATGGGCCGGAAGAATTCGATGGAAATGTTAAGTGGAACATGGTTGCTTGAACGCATCCGGGAAAATGTCAACGGAGGTGGAAGAAAATGACCGAGGAGCGACAGAGTAGTACGTCCGAGATAAATCGAGATAGACGGGCGATGTCTCTCGACTTCCTCGAGAAATCTCTCTCGCATCTCCCGTTTGGCTTCACCCTAATCGACCTCCGGGCCCTTCGGAATTCGATCCAATCCATTTCCAAGGAGGGAGTAGTTTCGCCTTCCGTACACCTGATCTCCGCCAACGAATCGCCCTCGATCGCACGACGCAACGATCATTATTTATAAACGCCGCTGTGTCATTGTTTAAGGAGCGTTGCGAACGCTCGAGATATAAGTCTTTGCCGTTGCGGAACAAATTGTCTCAATTGGACGTAACGGAAAGGGTTGACATTTTTATCAAAATTAAAAGAAGCGATTTTCATCGGCTATTGTTATTTAAAAAATTTTTATTACAAATTTCTATCTACTTATTACACTCTTCTTCCTTCTCTCTCCGCTGCACAAACGTGCAGCGTAAATACCGCTCTTCTAAAGATTCGAGCGAGTATATACGCAAAGGGGAGGGGGAAATAACCGCCTTTGTTTAACGAAAGAAATTGATTAATGCAATTCCTCTCCGCACAATGCCACGTTATTTTTCACGTGTACGATATTTCCCGCGTGACGAGGTACTTCTCCGCCTCGCAATAAGTAGCAAAACAATTCCCTGAGTCATTCATCGTCCGCTATCTAATCAATGACTCGGCGCGTAACGCGTCGGTGATGCTGAGAATGATGCATGCGCGTGCATCCGGACTGATTCGCATCGCGAATCTCCCTTGGGTGTTCCGTAACCGTCGACGCTTGGCGACGGTTACGAAACCCCGCCATAACTGATGGGCCTTTTATTTAATTACGCGTCGCACACGCATCTGCGTACCTCTCGTCTTCGTCTTCTCGTCCGAAACTACTGTCGCATAAAAACGACCCGCCCCCCGAAGTCACCCTCTTTATGGACGATGTGTGATCGTGCTTGACGGCAGCGTCGTTTCATGAAAGCGCGTTAACAGTTCAACAAGACATTAAATGTGTTGCACGGATATTTGTTTTCAATAAAAAAAAAATTCTGTAGAACATTTTTTTCCAACATTTTCTTTTCAATTAAAATAAACGCGTTTAGAAAGTCGCTCTGACAAAAAAATGTACTTTTGTTGAAAAAAAAACAAAACAAAACAAAAACAAAAAATACATCGACGCTCGATGATCAACGATTGCCGGTCGAGCACACGCGACGGGAACGAGTCGATCGGCCGGCAAGATTCAACGCAACCGGATACAGCCGGTACACCGCAGACCATGAAATTTAATTTCATAAATGGCAATCTATGGAATACAGAGCGGCGCGTGTTTGTCCATATCGTCGCACGTACAAACATCGGTGGTAACGTAATACGTATTTACGCACCCTCGCGGCGCAACATTCCCGGCTCGCAACAACAATCCTCTCTCTCTCTTCCCCTGCCCCGAATCCGATCGCGAGCTTCCGACAGCGATTGCGCTTCCTCGTCGATAGCGTCGTGGTAGGAAACACCACGGGCTCTTCCGGGATAATTCCTCACGCACGGCAATCATCTAATGGACGCGAATTTACGTAACTCGACCGCGATCGGCGGTGGAATTTTTCTGTTTCTCCCGTCGTCGACCGCCCCGAGCGAGCGGGGGATGATCGGCGATGCGTGCTATCGAATCAAGCGGATTCTTTCACGTTCGAGCGACTTCCGCAAATGAAGTCAGATTTTGTTCGCGATTTGCTCGGGGAAAAAGCGCGATTATAACGTAAAGAGGAATGGGAGGGAGGAAATTGATAGGGGAATCGTGTTCTTTGATGTATCGGGAGGGAGAGAAAAAACTAGAAAATACATGTCGTTCGATTTTTACGAGCGTATCGCTCCGTTGATTTTGATATCGCGATAAGGAAGCGCGCGGCGCGGCGGTGTAAAAGGATCTCATAATTTTTCAGCAACACGACGGCGCGCGGGGCGCCAATAAAATTCAGTGATTTTTTTTTTTTTCTGTCCGAGAGACGGAATATGAAGCTCGCACGTTTGATTTATGGATTAAATATGATAGCACGCGGCGGCTGCGTGATCGACATGCGTGCGCGTTTTTTTCTCTTTTTTTTTTCATTTTTTTCTACAACGCGCAAACCCGATTTTGAAGCGGGGTAACGCGGCGCGTAATTCGCGCGCGATCGGATTTATTTACGCGCCGGGGCGACGTTGTAATTTCGTTGCCCGGGCGCGATTCGTAATGACGAGTAATTGAAACGCGCGCCCCGGGTTTCGGCGGGCGGCGTGGTTTATTTGCGCGCGAGCGAAGCGATTTCGCGATTGACCGACGGAAAGTACCGCCGCGCGCGCGTCACGCGTAATGGTATCGACGGATTACCGCCTTCTCGCCGGAGTTACGAGCCATCAAGGGGCGCTTTAGAGGCCCCTCGCTACTCGCCGTTAAAACTAGAGCGCTGCTAAATAAGCCGCTGCCGTCGTCGCGAAGGTTTTGCTTTTAACAGCGCCATTCGCCACCTTGTGTTTTCTCGTATCCGAGACGAGTTTCTCATTTTCGCGCGCCACCGTTCATTACAACATAAAATTGCGAGGTTTTCTCAAACAAAACTGCGCACGAGCTATTATAAAATTCTTCTGTAAACTAATTAGAAATGTTATTGTTGTTTGAAAAGTGCGACAGAAGTCTCTGCAAACTCCATAAAAGCTCTCGCAGTGTCTCGTATTTGATTTTCCAGCTCGTCATAATTCGCGCGCACGCTCGTCTACGAAATTCCGATGGCATTTAGAGAACCTTTCGCACGGTCGGCAAGGCCCGACAAACGTTCTCGACACTATCGCGCGTGTCTATCTGACGATGGTCGCGTCGGCTGTTTCGTCACGGCTGCGAAACCAGTTCGGCGGGAATCCGTTCGTCGGTGACCGCGAAATTTCACGCTCGTTACAAACAATCCGGAGCCGCAAAAAAAAGCAATAGCTCTTTAAATGGACGGAGAACTCACGATTTCGCGACGCTCAAAAACGATGAATATATATTCAGAAGAGACTCTGGAACTCTTCGGCGCTTCTCGCGCGTGACAATGAACGTCAAACGTTTTTTTTTTTTTTGCGAAGAAAATATCCTTGTTTTTCGCCCGATGAACCAATTTTTATTCTTCCGATTAATCTTGTGAGAAAGTTTGAATAAAATATTTCCAGGAGAGAAAGAGAATAACATAGTTATCTTCTGTTATTTTTAGTTTGCGATAAGAAAGAGAGAGAAAGAGAGGAAAAGGTCGCCATTGTCGCAAAACGCGTGGTGAGTAACGACATTGTCCTCTCCGCGCTTTCTTCGCGCGCTCGAAAATCGAAAGAAACTTTCTTCGCTGAAACAAGTCTCGCACCGATGCTCGTTCGCGGATATTTCCGGCCACTTCTCCAATCATCTCATTTCTCTGACCGCGCGAGTACAAGCGCGACGGAACTCGTTAATTTTTAGTTCGACTCTCGAGAGAGATCGCACGGGATATCCTAGATTAACTGCCTATCCTTTCGGTGGATGCACGTGACGATGGAATTCAAAGTTAATATCCGACTCTCGGCGCGAAAATTGCGTTATATTTGTTCGATTAAACAGTGATTTTTGCGCGTTCAATTTTTTTTTTTTTTTTTTTAGCGGAAAAATATACGCAAAAGATTTTACGATCTCGCGTTACATCACAATTACGCGTAACGTTCTTTTGCGTACGCGCTGCAAATTTGCATTATAACGAAAATTTTGTTCGACAAGCTTTCCGTTATATATAATATAGTTCTACATTTTGCTGACGCGATCAAGTTAAATTGCATTCGCGCACTGACTTTCGACGCACATCATAAAGCATTTTTATTTCACCCCGTGTGTGCTTTTTCTGCGAGAGTATATGGATAATAATCGAGTCATCATAAAATATGTCGGCGCGTTATTAATTACTTAGAAATCGCATTACGGCGATTCGTAGTTTCACATGTTAAAAGCAGTTAATCGAGTCGTTATTACGAAAGTGACGCTAATCAAATTGCAAAACCAAATTTAAGCCGCGTTACAAAGAGGACATGTAACACATGCTCTTTTTTATATAAATATAATTAGATACTCAAAATTAGGAACTAACTGTTAGTAATTCTCGGTACCGTCGTAGTATAAATCGCTGCAGATTGAAATATAATGCACGCGCGCGCACACGTACGCTAAAATAAACTTAAAAAAGATTTATCATTACGATCGAATCATTACGTTTTATAGATCACATTCGTTTTTTTTTTTTATTAAGACATAAGACGCAACAATTAATTAAATGTAAATTTTTTGGAATTGTAATTCGGATTAAATTAAATTATTCATAATATTGTTATATAAAAAAATTGAGAAAGAAATTATTGCGATTTTGTTTTTATTTAAAAACAAACTTTGCTACAACAGTCATAAAAATACATTGTGAAATCGAATGATTTTGCGTTCGCGATGATTCAGCGGCTATAGGCCGTTTGATTAGGCGGCTTGCAAAATCTTGAAGGGTCACACTCTGCGAGAGGGTGGCTCGTCGGTTTCCGTTTTAAGGGGCTTCCCACATCGTCGATCCGCATCTCAAAGCAGTCGTGAAGGTTCTCCTTTTATGCGGAATGCGGTTCTTTCATCGCTCTCCCGGGAACGGGCCTTTTCTTCCAGGGTCTTCGTGGTTTAAGGGGCGGCCACGACTTTGCACTTTCCCTCCCGCGTATATACATATATATGTACGGTTGAGGGATCGTGACCGATATTTGCGCTCACGTCTCTTCGGGGAACCGCGCACGCATTTTGCATTCACAATTCGTCGGGATCCGTCATCGAATAATTCAAAGTCTCTCGACGTTTTATGATACGCGTACGAAGACAATTACAAGAAGAGAAACGATGCTCTTTACTTGACAGTTCCTTAACTGTCTTTTCTCGGTCTGGCTTCCCGTGTCTCGATTGTTTCTTCCTTTTGTGCCGAAAACGACATCTTCTCTGTTTGTTTCAAACCGAAAGTACAAACATCCATCATCCAAATGTATCACGTTCACAACACATTTTCTCTCCCCCTCTTCGCCAAGCTGCGAAATTACGTCTCTCGATACAGAAACAATCTATTCGTCTTAGGATTTGTTTACATCTTGTTCCCGTTGATCCCACGCTATCTGATGTAACAAACAAGTGAAGCAATTAATTTCTTTTCCGTCACGAGGTAGCAGTTGTTTTCAGATTACGAAAAATGTAACAGAAGAGATCTGGATAGCGAAATAGGAGTCTCGCCGTGATAGCTCTGTTGCGTGATAGACGTTTAAAGATTAATTCGCGGTATTCTCACAACGATCGATGATAAGGACGAAAGAAAGAGAGATTACGTGCGCGCAACCAGAGACCAGGACTCTCTCTCTCTCTCTCTCTCTCTTGCCCTTCTTGTTCTTCCGGCGAGACGGAAATAAATGAACCGATAGGAGAAAAAGGGTTGAGTACGATCGAGATAGGCGACGGAACCTTCGACGCACATTTGATGAAAAGGGTTTATGGTGCGGACAGAAATCCCCGCAGACAATAGTCGAATTAATTTCTCAAGGTCTAATCGGGCTGTAATGATCCTGATCTCTGGTCGGGGTTGGGTTCGAGAGGGAATTAGCCGCTGGTATTCCGAGAGTTGCGGAATTAAACGACAGTTTGATCGATGATTTAAGAGCCCCTCTTAAGTACAAAGCGGAATCTTACGCGCGTCCCTTTGTCCGAAAACGACGCTCCCTGATTTCTCGTCTCTCCTAAACTCTCCGCTCTTGCATGAGTTTCAAGACTCGGATATTTCATTGTAATAGCTTATCTCTATTGTCATGCGCGAAGAACTATATTATAATACGAAGCCGTGCGCGCGCGCGCGCGCGGGGCTATGACTTGAGTGCGTTGAAGTTCACGCGTATTGAAATGTCTTTTCTCTTCCACGTAGGAAAACGTGTTACGTACGTTGGAGAATAAAACGTTGTATGATTCTACGTGAAACCGCGGCGAAAATAAAATAGAAAATCTGGCGCGGAAACGCGGCTATAACCGCACGATTGAACGTTCGCATCTGGACAAGATCGACAGCGCGTTAATTAATAAAGTTTTGGCACAACATTTAGTTTTAAATTTCGCGCGTTGCCTCGAGTAATCTGGGCAAGACAAAATAAGCGAACGCTTCTACGAGTTGGAATAAAAACATTGTAAATTCTCGCTTCATTGGTTTTTCCTCTTTTTCTCTCTTTCTCTCTCTTATATCTAATCTAATCTAATCTTATAATACACACACACACCCATGTATTGCTGATTCATAAATTGAAATAGTTCATGTCAAAGGGTGAATGCCGCGAATACGAGAAAGAAATACAGAATGAAGAGAGAAAATACACGGCGGGCAAACAAACGGAGAGCTCGTTTATATTTCCGATATATATATTTCTTGAATCCTCTCAGCGACCCGGGGAAGCGACTCTAAAAGCAAGCGTTCTTCTAATTTGCGAGGATGCCGCAGTAACTTGCGGATTTTGCTTCGAGGAAAAGAAAAAATAATAATTATAAAAACGCAAACACGCAACATATTTGTCTGCGATACTACATCTCTAAAGCAGATGCACATGAAGTTAAAGCTGTAAATCATGAGTACGACGTCACCGCACCGGGTGTTTTTCAGCTTTTGTCTTTGTGTCCTCCGGACGCACACACCAAACATCATGACTCTGTAACAAAAACAACGGACTTAATTATTCATATGTACGATATGCCTCAAGAAACCTCCGGTCACAGTGTCGTATTTCATTTAATTTCCGCTATTGTTGAGAGTGCGTTTCGTGAGGGAGGGGGAAGGGGAGCGTGTAATTGAATTGGTTTATCTTGCCGAGGCCGAAACTCCGCGAGAGAGAGAGAGAGAGAGAGAGAAGAGGGAAAGGCTGGTAGCGGCCGCGGGGCTTTAGATTCGGCTGCGATTCATCAGCGTCATGTCAATGCGTTTCGATGCTGATTTGCGGCCGGCGTAATCACTCTCTTTATTAAATTCCATCATCCCCGGGCGAGCGCGGCCCGTTCTCGCTCGCCTCGCGACTTGCCCCTGCGCCCAATCACGAAAACGTCCGGAACTGCGGTTTGCCCCGGAGCGCCGTTTGATTCGCCGTCATCAGAGCTTTCCGCTTCAATGCCGCGCGCGCCCCGATGATGCACTCGGTTCATCGTTTACTTGCGAGAGAGTCGCGCGCGGTTATCAATTACGGTTTCGCCTACCGACCGTGTGCGCGCGCGGCTTCCGCAAATTATCATGCGGTATCGACTCGTCAATACCGAGAGAAAGAGAGAGAGAGAGAGAGAGAGAGAGAGAGAGAGAGAGAGAACCGTATTGTAGACGCGCGCAGAGCGTTTGAATTATCTTTGCGCGGTTAAATAATGCAGATGCCCGGATGCATTCCCGCGTTCGAGTCACGCAACACGATCCTTATCTCTCTGGCATTTCGAAATTAACGGCTCATATCACTTCCAGTACTTTATCCCGCAGCCTGCGGAAGGCGGCATAGAATTCGTGTGTAGTATGCGCGTACGACATATATACTTGACCCAGTCGAATCACACAGACGGCGACGACGACCTATTTCGCAGCGCGCGCGATCGGAGAGACTTCTCCGCTTGCGGGTGACAGGCGATATTATTCTCTCCGCGGCGGCCTGATGGCCATTATCGGGCAAAGAGGGTCATTGTCGTTTAGGCACTAGTGCAATTCCAGAGCTCGACAAGCCTCTTGCCTGTAATCATCACGCCGAGCCCCGTTGTTTGACTACAAAGGACCTGCCTCCTTGGCCGATCCATCGGCGCTGAGATAACAATCTCCGAGCGGGTGCATGTTACAGCTGTGATTTCTCACGGATCGCGTGTGTGACCGTAGACAAATTTATCCGACGTCGAAGAAATACCGACGTCGCGCGCGGCGGGCTTCTTGTGCCTATTATAACGCGCCGCGCGCGGTCGACACGCCACCACACACACTTTCTTTCTCTCTCTCTCTCTCTTACGCAGGGGGTAAGAAATGGCGAACAAAGGGAGGAGGGAGGGAGGGATGCTAATCCCGGCTGCCATTTGTAATATAAGGACTCGTGCACGCGTGCGGCGAGAGCGTAATTACATGTACGCCTACTCGCACGAATGTGGATAATGCGAGCGTTCGATGATTAATAGTACGAACCTATAAAAGAATTCGCGATTCTTCGTCGTCAACGAAGGATCGATCTCGTTCGCGAGAGAAGTGTGTGCTCGCGATTGTCTCAAATATTTTTTTATATCTCGCGTTAAGTACTTAAGCCGATTAATAGGCTTCCGGTCCGATAAACGCTGCTAGGCATCTGTGTGTTGTTAGACGACCGGTCGGCTAAAAGTTTGTTGATCGAGACGCAGGGTACAAAAATAAATTAAGAGCGAGAGTCTCTCCCCGGCTGTTGCCGAAAGTATAACGTAAATAAACAAAGAAAAATGAGCGCGCGACGTATCGCGTTATCGTCGCTACGTCCGCTGATTCCGTGTAACTCCCGGGTGTGCCCCTCTCACCTCCGTTATTATTTTTCCTCGAAGCTGTTCCTCCCAGTCGGTCGCTGCCGCCCGGAGTAAGATGATACGTCTCGTCGTGGCCACGGGCACGACGGGCTATAAGGGACGAGATAAGACAAGATGGGACCGCGGGATACGAGGATCCGTATTAACTTCCTTCTTTCTTCGAAAGTGGGGAAAAAGACGGAGGACTCTTAGGACACTAATCGTCGTGCCCTGTCGCCGCGGGTTATCGCGGCGGAGGCGACTTAGCTCGCTACCTTCGTGCATTCTGTCCGCATCGGTCGTCGTGCAACGTCGAGCCAAATGAGCCTGCTTTCCGTGAAAGAACGCGTGAAAGTCCCGGCGAGGTGACGAAAACATGTTAGAATTCTAGAGAAGCTGAGACACCCAAGCCACTCCCGAAGTGTGTAAAAAATATCACGACGCGCGGCGCAATTATTTTTGGAGTCTCAATTTTTCCTCTTTTCTTTCACTCGCTCTTATCGAATAAATTTCACTCTCCACTTGGTTTTTACTTTCTTGATTTCCACTTTTTTTTCTTCCTTTTGTGACTCGATATCGCCTTTGTCGATCTCGATTATATTCCTTTATTTTATAGACGAATCGCAAATACACGCACAGAGTTAGCGTCTCTGATTAATTCTTTGACAATGGAAGTACAGTTTGCTTTATCTCTGCTTTTCTGATAAGAAAACGCCTTTTTTTCTCGCATCTGCAAACATCAAGTTTTGATGAGTATTAATTAATTATTCCATTCTGATGAGTATCAATTAATGTTTCTATTTTTTAATTATTGTTTTTAGATTCTCCATATATTCGAGTTATGGTGATTTGTTTTTTTTTTCTGCACTGATTTAGCTTAGCAACTTTCGTAATAAATATTTTCTCTCGTTCCTCTCTCGCTCTCTTTTTTTTTCTTGCTCGCAATAATCGCTTCGCGGATCTTCGTGCCGAGTCAGCAACAAAATATCTCTCCTTCCTTCTCGTTCGAGACGTCTTCGAGACGTCTTCGCTTTATCCGGATCGTGTTTCAAGCTCCCGTGATTCAGTGAGCTCTTAAACGTCCCGCTAATCGTTGTCTCGCATGCGCGCTGATATAACGCGCAACGACGCCTCTCTTTCTCTCTCTTCGCCGTATTCTTCCGCGTCGTTCTCTTCATTAAAGCGCCTTCGCGTTTCGTTTTTTTGCGAGGAAAACAATCCCGCGAAGCGAGCTCTTCTCGAAGCTTCTTTGTCTTCGTCGGGTGTCCGATGTCATTATCGAACGTCACGTTGATCGCGGATCTCGATCAATCCGACTCGGTGCGCTTGATCCGCGCATCGGGCGAACGATCTTGAGATCAAAGGGAGAGAGAAGGGGGAAGGAAAACAAGAGTGGTCGATCCTTATCACGCGGTATCTTGTTTGAACGCAGTCAATGTGTAATAATTGTATTAATAAAATTGTATTAAATGTCAATTATTTTATTAAATAAAATAATTTTAAATAAAAATACGATGATTAACGTCAGATGTATGCGTACTGAGGTAATCAATTTTCTTATATTAAAAATAAAGAAAACATACCGAGTATCAATCGAGACAATTCCGCTGTCTCGCGTTTCTTCGAGAGAAAGCTTTTGAGAAAAACTCCTGTATCAGGAAGCGCGCAAATGTTTGCCGAAGACGCGCGCGCGGAATTTTCTTCCTTTTCTGTTTTTCTCCCTCGCGTTTAGCTACGTTTTTATTTCTATTTGCGTCGTGTTGTTGGCGAACGTGTAGCGCCTCGAGGAGATGCATTGTACGACTGCAGTTATTTCTTCTGAGAGAAAGTCAGGATAAGATAGGATACGGGAGATTTGCGAAAGCGCTCGAGAGGGCGAAGGACGGAGTCAGAGGGTGGGCGAGAGGGTAGGTCGCATACGAGAAATAGAGATACGAACAAGAAGTGGGTCGCTGTAAAACGCTCCTTTTATTTGAATCGGTCTTTCGAACTGCGAGTTTTGTGCTGCGCGTCGCCGATGCGAAATCACGGAATCAACGTGAAGAAGAGCTTCGTCAAACGTACATACGCGTTATGTAATTTCTTTCGCTTTATTTACTTGTACGGGATTGATAGAATATTGTCATGTAAATGTGCATGTGTGTATACATGTTTATCAGCAAAGCGAACACGAAGCCATCCGAGAGTGCGAGGAAGGCGCGTCGTTCCTCGAAAGGGGACGACACCGCGTCTTTCCCCGACTGAGAGAGGCACATCACGAAGTAAATGTAACAGCTCGAAATCGTGCGCATCTCGGTCCGTTTTTCGCACGTAAATCCAGGTAATTCATGCCCTCCTCTTCCCCGTTTCCCCTAACTCTTCTCGTCCCGAATCGCCGATAACATCGATCTCTCCCGAAAGCGTCTCGCTCTAGCGAGATTTAGGTGCGCTCCGCCCAGTACGCACGTAACGTAGGGGAGTCATGGATGTGCGCGCCTAAATTGGAACCACCCAAAGAAAAGTGCTCTTTTCACTGCGTGAAGCAAAGTCAATTCGGGAAGCAAAAGAGTTGGAAAAAAAATGACACGTTCAAAGAATTAGACAGCGATGCTCACTCGATCGAAAAATGACATTGAAAAAACAGTTGCATTTCATATGTTGTATCGTTTTCTGTCGATCTGCCATTCTCATCAACAATAAACCGATAAATAGAAATAAGAAAAGAGCCATTAAATATTCTGCAACAAAAAAATTCATTGAATCTCTGCTTAGAAAGATGTGTAGTTTCGCAATCAATTAACTCGCTCGATGCGCATTTTTTAATTCATCGACTTATTATTCCGCGTGAGTGTGCTTTCGCGCGGATGTACGACCTCGCCCCTGCATTACGTTTATTAAATAATGTAACGGTCCTGTAACGTCATAAATTTCCTGAAATTTGCGCTTAAATAGCGCTAAATGGTAACTACCGGAGCGTGATAACGCTCACGGTAAATTGACTTTAAATCATCGAAAGAAGCGCGCTTCATTAACGGGAAGAACCGGCAGCGCAGGAAGAGAATTATCTCCGAGTGGGTTAAAGTCGTTTGCGTACAACGATCGAGCTCGCTAGCTCTCTCTCTCTCTTTCTCTCTGAGAGCCAGACACTTTGAATCCTTCCAGCATTTATCCTTGCACGCAATCCCACGAGGTCTTTTCGTGCGAAGTGCGCGCGCAACGCGTGCATTGAGAGCAAAACAATATTAAACTCAATATTAAACACAATAAATAAAATCTTCTGTTAGAATAGATTTAAAAAAAAAGCGATACTGATATACACACACACAATTGCCGATTTAAAAGGGAGTGCGTGATCCGGCAACTGTTCCCGATATTAAAAGACGCTATTTATCGGCGAACCCTTAATATCCCCGGCGGCGGGGTGTAAAAATTTGCATCGAAAGCGGGGTGTAAGAGTGCTGATGAAGATGGAAAACACAAAGCGCGAACCGGAACTCATTTACGCGAATAAAAATATCTCGTTCCTCTTTCATTTTGCTTCGCAGTGACAGTCCACTGAATTTCATTGTTGTTGCGCCCGGTCTTTTTTTGCAGCTTGTTTTTTACCCCGGAAAAAGTTGTGCGCTTAAAAAATCAAATTATTTACAAAAAAAAATAGTAAAAACAATAAAGCTGTCGCTGTAAAAATGATGCGGCGTTAAACACGTTTACTCGAAATGAAACACACACACACACACACACGGGGGGTGTGCGAAAACGCGTTAAACGCGAAATGTAAACGCGAAAAAATGCACACTCGTGTGCTCGGACGGCGAATCACACTCGTCTCTCTTCGCCGTGAAAACACGCACGTACGAAATATTTATCGCGCGGATTAGGGATCGCTCCCGGAGGTTTTTCAGTCTTATCTCGCCGGAGTTCTTACGGGCATTGTGTGCCCGCCTGCGAACTCATCAGCGTGATGGACGAGTAAGTGTAGAAAATCGTGCCGCGCCGCTTCGAAATAGGTTCCTGATGTCTCTCTCTTGCCGCACAGACGCACACCACCGTCCGGGCCCTTCCGCTTTTCTTCCCACGCTTTCCTTTCCCGTTAATGCTCCCTTCGCGATAGTTCCGTTCGCTCGAAATCGCTATCATCTACGGAAAGGCGCTTATTTCGTGCCGGTCTCTAACGCCTTATCTCGGCACGAAACAAGCTGCCTTTCCTTTCCACTTCGTCTCGGCTTCCGTCGTTTATCATTTTTTTGTCGTTCACACCGCGCCCCGATCCGAATCGTTCGCCGTTTCGTTCGCGCGCGAAATTTAATTCGATGCCGAAGATCCTCTTAATGCCGGTTGTATCACGTGTGTTAGCTGCTTGAAATCGTGCTTGTACAACTGTTGAAAATCGCACGGTGAAAAAAAAAAAAAAAACGATCATTTCTTTTTGTTGGCCAAGGAGTTGCCGATTGAACGACCGACGCTCTCTTATTTTCGTTCTTGCGTTCTTACGGTTTATTGCTTCTCGCAGCATTCACGAGCACTTCGGATTATGCCGCAACGACTAATTACCTGATAATTGCTTATCAATGTGCCGTTACGGCGCAAGGATATGTGCGCGAGAAAACAACGGGGCGATACATGCTACGCCCGTGAAAAATTCGAGCGCCTTTTGCGGAGAGAGAGAGAGAAAGAGAAAGAGAGAGAGAGAGAGAGAGAGAGAGAGAGAGCGCTATGTTTCTGACTTAACGATTATGGACGGTTTTTATGGCGGACGGGAGATTTTGCGGCCGCAATGATTCCGCGCCTGAAAGTATCGCGTCAATGATCGCCTGATTAGAATTTTATGATTACGAGTGCCATTCGCGATACCGGGGAGATCGCGGGCACGAAATGTACGCCATGCGTATGCATGAGTCGGCTGTAAATAATCGTCTCGGCGTTGACTGTAATTTATGGCTAATTTGACTGCGCCTCGTTCCCCCGATAGCTAATAACTGCGACTAATGGCGTGCTCACTTAATGTGCTCGATGTCAAAAGCCGATGGATTTTCAGAGCGATAAGCGATTTGCGCGAATAATCTCGCGAAAATACTTGAGTGTTTTTTTCTTTTGTGTGTTTTTCTCTCAATCTCGTTCGAGTATATAAAAATTGAAAGATTTGACAACCGTCGGGATGTGCAATAAATAAGAAAAATCATTCACGTGCGCGTCGATTGTAAACCGAGCGCACGTTCATGAATATCAACACGCCCCGAGTGTGAACTTGAATATCAGCGAGCGAAAGTGACTGATGAATGATCAACAATTAAACTTGCGGTTATTCTTTTGTTCGATATTTATTGTGCGTTCGCGGGGCCGTTTGTTCTCCGCGAAAATATCATTATCGTAGTCCAGTCCGAAGAAATATATCACGGTCGAAAACGAGACACAATGGGTGCTCCCCGGTTTAATAATTCGCCACTCGGAATCACAAATCATCTCTAATGCGACCATATTGCTTGCGTAACAATGTTAATAACACTCGACGTCGATGGAATCTATAAGTAATTAAATTACAACGTACTACACACACCGTCACTCCGGAATCAGCCTCCCCTTGCCGATATAATTCCAAAGTATTTCAAGCAGGTGGAAGAGTTTTGCGCAAGCTGCACGTTTGCGAATACTCTCACTTTGTTATGAATATTCACAATTAGAATTTATACGCAGTGATATATATCATATAACGTCGCTGGCGCGATATATTTATATTTAATAAATACGAAAGATTTGATTTATTAACTTACATATTTTATATTTTATATTGATTTCACATATATCTCTGATTTAACATTGATTTCACTTTTGTGAGAATTTTATTTTGGGACCAAATTACTCGGATTTTGCTCGGTGGAAATTAATATTACGTTCCAGTTACGTTGTGGGAGAAACACGTTTAATCTAATCGAAAAACACGAACACCCTGTTTACGGCTCGTATTTGCGAATTTTCACGAGCGAAAACATATGTAATAACGTTTAATCTATTGCAAAAAATACTACTTTTTATTTTGGACAATATAGGAAACTCTTGTTAGCGTCTCGATAAAAAAGATTATACAGAAATAGGAAAAAAAAAAAAAAAAAAAAAAAAGGCCTTTTTTCTTTCAATTAAATTGAATTTCTTTCTGTTTCTGAATCTGTTTTGTGTCTTTTTTTTTTATCGATTTGCGAGGGAAGATGTGACGTGGGAAAAATTACAAATAAAAATCAGCATTTTAACTACAGAATTTCGCGGGAAATTGTTGCGAGAAGAAACTCTATCTCTCGTGATTCCGCGGACTGCTGATTCGGCATTGTCAAGCACGCGCCATAGAATGTGGCTAGTGTTCCCGATCATCAATAATTTAGCACGAGCGTTGATTCAGCAAATGGAACTTTTGCAATTATAATATTCTCATTAACGAACCGCGCCCGCTGACGGCGCTTATTATGCCACGTCCGCGCATCACGTCTGGCATATCACAACGCTCCGAAGTATCATCGATGCATTTGCTGTATTAAATAATGGACAAGGAAATGTGGGCGTGAATCTCTCGCGTTGGGTGTACCGCGTCATCTTTTACGTTTTTACCAACTCCTGCATCTATTATTATTAGAATTTTTAATACTCGGTAAATTTTTTGATGTCCAAGAAGATGCAATTAGAACCGCGGAGATTTGTTTGTGAATAATGAGGATCGAGTTTCTCGATTGCGAACATGTGCTGATCGACTGCGAATGTCAAACGAAGTTTAATAGAGAACCGTCCGGTTGTGATCGATCGCGAGAAGCATTAAATTGCCGATTACAAAAAAAATTCTCGTTGAAACCGACTATTCCTTTCCTGTCAAGATCCGTTATTGAAAGTTCCGATTTATCGGCCGTGGAAAATAATTGATAAACTGTGCACTACGTCTGCGATGCGGTGAGTGAATCTCCGAGCAGTTAATCAATCACAATATTTCGACACCGCGAAAACGTTGCATCTCCCTCGCATTGATTTATATTTAGTCATTTTTTCCGCTTATATTTCTGAAGCGAGGAGAATGTAATTAAACTCGATTTTAATACAGTGTGTATTGCATCTCTTTGTTTCTCTCTTTCCTTTTATCTCTCTCTCTATATTTAAAACATTCAAAACGTTCTACGACGAACCCCCAATCTTCAGTTCTCTCAATCTTGCCACTGTTGTTGTGCTCTCATCTTCTTGTCGATTCCTTTTCTTCAGCTTCTTCTCGGTTTTCTTCTTCTTGCTGGAGATCATTCCAATATTTGCGCTTTGGTATTCTCTCATCGTTCACTCTTTGGACGTGTTCAAAACATATCAGTCTCTTTGTTTTATCTTTGTTTTAATTTATCTCTTCTTTTAGTCATTGAGTTTTTTCAATTACATGTGTTTTGAGCGTATATTATTAAAACAAATTAGTTATTTCTCGCAAAAAATTGAAATAATGATATCCATTTAAATAAACGGCTCCTCTCAAGACAAACGTCGCAATGTAGACCGGCTGTCTTATATTGCGAATCCTCTGATCGTCGAGTCAACCGACTGAAGGAAGCGAGCGTCCGCTTTCTTCCATAATAAATGAGCTTCGCGGGGGAGAATAGCAGTGCTTTCAGGATAAACTCGTCAATTCGCGTTCCGTCGGGCGATAAGCTCCTCCCGCGAGCTTTATTATCCCCCGGCACGAGCGAGTCCGAAGGGGGCAGCAGCTTCATTAAATATCGATTCTCGAGCGGGTGCAAGCGCGTATCGTGCATACGCGCATCAGCTCCGCGTCTTTCTTATCGGAATCGCGACGATAAAACATACATTCGTACACGTGTACGTCTCGCCAGGCCGTATGAATTATGCGCGTAACGCGTGCCGCCAATGCCGCACCTCGCGCCCTCTTTTGCCTACCCTCCTCGTTCCGCGGTGTTCTACACCCGGCCGCGAGCATCGCTTTATCACCGTGTAAAAACCACCCCGCATGTATCAACGCCGTGAACAGTGCCGATTCGCAGTTCTTGGAATAACGCGAGAAAGAGAGACTGTAAATTCGTGTCCCGACGTCTTACACCCGTGGGGGATGAGGAAATATAAATTATTGCACACAATCTGGTTTTATATACCGAATATAAAATAGAGAGAGAGAGAGAGTATATCCGTTGCTAAACGGCACTTTTGTGACTCGACAAAATTTTAACATTGGACGGAGAAATTTTAGCAACCGGCGTTCAAATTCGTCTCGAATACAATTTCAGAAAATTTGTTTGAAAATTAGAGATGTGGCTCGATAAAACGTGTAAAGTTCTGAAGCGAAAAGCGAAATAAAATTTTTCAGATGACCTATTTCGTTATCTTCGCTACGCAATCTTCGTGCATGCAAATTAAAAAATGTCACATTAAGGAACGTGTGTATTGGTCGTTCCTAGCAGGGGGGTGGCTCCTGGATTTTTTTTCTTCCTACACACTTCGTCTCACCCTTCACCCTGTGTGTAATGTACGCGTTAGGCGCACGAGTTGCGTTTCGCAGCGCGCGTGCGGTTGCTCGTTCCGCGAGTCATAAATAATCTTGGGAACATGAATATCGCAGGACTCAGCCACCCCCACGGGGTCACTACGTTTCTCCTTTTTTTCTACTCCGCCACCGCTGCCGTCTACGTGCGTGCTTCGTCGGTAATTAGGAGGTTTCCCCTCTTCCTGCTTGTTCTTCGTCTGATTCTTTTTTAATTTACACCACCTTTCGCGCTCGCTCGCTCTCACGAATTTCGCTCTAATTTGCTCACCTAACCACTTTCTTTCTTCCTCTCATTTCCTCTCGTACCGGAGAAAATTAAATGCGTTACACGAAGATTTAAAAATCTCAGAATTTCGAGACTCTCCTCGTCGGAGTTTCTATTTTCTGAAAACTATGAAATTATCACACTATTTAAAAATTTATTTTTCTCTTTTTTTCTCCCGTGTACATGTGTTTCAGAGATAATTAGGAAATATTAATTCCTACCGACTTTGTCTCGCAGTTTCCTGTTTTTTTGTTTTTTTAATTTTTATACTTCGCGTACTTTCGCAAATTTCGTTCTAATTTCCTTTGGAGCAGTTTAAACGCTACATATATTGCATAAAACATAATACAAAACTGTTTTTCAAATCTCAAAGAAAGATTAAAACGTTCAACGGAGAAAGAGAGAGAGAGAGAGAGAGAGAGAGAGAGAGAGAGAGAGAGAGAGAGAGAGAGAGAGAGAGAGAGAGAAACTGGCATGTAGGACACCCAACACTGTCCGAGCAAAACAAAAACCGTGCGCGAGAATCCTTCCACGAAATTGCGTTTCAGTAAATATTCGCGGGATAGAAACAAAGACGGCATTCTCTTCGGCGAGAGGAAACGCGCCGTTCGCGAGAGCAGATAATCGCGAATCTAGCGGCGGCAGTCGCGTGCGTGCACGCGTGTGCGTGATTCCCGCTCCGTGGAAGTAGCTGCCTCCGCAGTTAAGATCTCGGAGTATCAGGTTTCCCCTTCTCGATTGGTATCATCGACCGACCGGTCGCCGCTCTATCTGTCCGTCATCCTCGTCGCGACACGGTACAAAAATATCTCGCAGCTGTTTCCAAGGCAGGAAACAATTTCAAAATGTGTGTGCGTGAGAGCTTTTAACATGTATTGCATAGTAATACGTTAAATTTATCATAAGAAGTAAGAAAGGTTTTTAAAATTAGATTTAGACCATTAATCTAAGTATATCTTGCTGCAATTTTTGTTTTTAAATAAATCAATAAATTTACCCACGGTCAAGAATATGTGTCGGGTAGTTTTTTCCATGCGCTTATATTTTTCATATTTCTTATATGTTCGGTGCGAAAATTCCGTTCCGCGTGGACACTAATTAATTCCGCGATCGTTAGAAGAGATGCCGGTCGTAGCATCGTCATAAAAACGGCTCGCCGCGAAACGTCCGGCCGGGAAATGTGTCACTTTTATCCCGGCCCTTGTTACCGGCGCGCAGAGGCCAGGTCCTGTAATTAAAGCCGGCAAACTGAATTAGCCCGAAATTCGGGAACGAGCGCCGTAACCCGGAGCTAGGCTGTCTAATTGACCCATTTTCGCAGTAATAGATCATCAGCCACCCCTTGCCCGAGATATATATCTATTTACGCCGCAAGATGGAAAGAAGAGCCACCGCGAAGCTGCTGCTCGTTACGTCGAGATACGGATTTTCTCGAGTTCTGCGCGAGATGTTTTCTTTGATCCCCACGAAATACATATATATACACGCGCGCGCGCGCGCGAGTCATCGTTAGAGATCTTCGATTCTGCGACGCGATTTACTTTTGCCGAGACTTCTCCTTCTTTTTCTCTAAAAGGGAAGTTTATTAAAAACGTACCAAATAGAAAGAAAGAGAAAGAGACGGTCGTTTTTTTTTTCACAGAGTCTGCAGAATTTATGAGCAGACCGTATTATGAATATTTGAAAAATTATTTTACGTAAGAGACGTGAATTTTTAATTGGAACTAAACTTAAATAATATGAAAATAAAATTAATAACACACTACCTAATTTGTATTTTTATCGCAGCAGCCGAATCATCATGTTAAATTATTCGTGAATTTCTACGGATGTAAAAAATTAGAAAGACAGCATAAAAAAGATTCCTAATTTTCGAAGACATTGTTGAATTATATTCTTTTTTATTTTTAACAAGCCAATAAAAACTAATGACTCCATCCAACACTCGTTAACGAGATTCGGTAGGATTTTCATCGGTCGTAAAAAAATTCCGGTTATCACGACGCGCAGATGTTTCGAAACGTTGAGACACATAGTCGGATCGCATGTGGAATCCGCATCTGGGCTCCGGTTCGCGAGTTGGCGCAGTTTTAATAAATTTCGACAATTTCTGTGTGTGTGTGTGTGCGCGCGCGCAGCCTGAAATCCTAACGTTTCGCGAGCAAGTGCGGTCGCGTCCGATGATCTACGAGCGAGCGGGGGTGTCGCTTTATTCTCCGTTTATTAAACGTCATTAGAGCCGGTTCTCTCCACGCGTGATGCTCCCGCAAACTTGCTCGCTCGCTCGCCGCCACAAACACGTTACTCCCTCGACCGCAAAATATTTTCCGGCCGGTCGCCATTTATTTAAGGGTCGTCGCGCCCGCACCAGAGTGCACTTCGCTACATTTAATATTTGGTGCACTTACGTTACCCGCGGCGAATCCGGGATTATAACGCGATAACGCGCACGTAACTCACTTCGCTTTAATATATCTCGAGCTTGTCGCGCGATTGTTCCAATAGCAACGCGGATCGCGAGCCGCACACACGCTTTTAAAATTGCGTTGTAGGAACGTATTCGCGAAGATACTCGAGCGATACGTTTCGCGACTAAAGTTTAATGGGATTTTCACACGTATTTTTATCAGCGTTGCTAAATTTTCTCTTTCTATTTTTTTTTTTTGAATTCCGCGCGATATACTTATTCTTGTTTTTTTTTTTTTAGGTAAAAAGAGGCATTCCATTTTTCACTAAGTATTTGCAATCTCTCGTCCCGCGGAATTCGCGACAAAATTAAATCCAGTCATTACCGTTAATGAAAGATTAATAAAATAAGAAGAGAGACTTCGCTTTTCTCTCACAGTCTTGGCGCTTTAATGTCGCGTTGAAAACTTTGTATGCGTTAAACGGAAATTTGTTCGTCGTTATCAATTCGATATCGATCGCGCATTTGTTAAATGAGAGATTGCCGATGAGGATTTACTGACGATGCAGGTCTTAAAACGCCGAACCCGCGTTCGAACTCGATATCGCTTCAATGCGCGAGGAGGGCGGGCGACAGTGATATCATGAAATATTTATACTTCGAACTTTGCGCGCGGCAAACCCGATGGCAAACGTGTCGTAAACGTTTAATTAAGAGCGGGATAGTTTCTACAACGTAGTAAACACAGAGTGATAACCTCCGCGCGAGTTATTAAATACGAAACTTTATGATCACCCTTTAACAGTTTACTGTCAGCGCCCCTCGCGAAGCGTATTGTTCCCGCATCAGAGGTATGCGCTCTAATTACCCCCGTATCAACCAGCTCATAAGTCGTTATGAAATGCAATTACTCGGCGCCGGATTGCATCCGCCATTTGTAATGCTGTCGTACTGAATACACAATAATGCACGGGTTAGTATGAATGCCGGGGGACGTATAATTGTTCGCGCTACGTTCGCAGAATCATTGTAATTGTCGGATTAAGGGGGTCGGACCTTGCGCTACCGGCTTGCCCGGGTTTTGATGTGAATAAGAAGTAATTGAAAATATTCGAGTCGCGCAAAATGGAGAGAGGAAGGAGCAAAGAAAGTCGATGAAAACCACGAGATAAATTGAACAATTGAGAAGTTATCCTTTATTAGTGAACGCCATTGTGCTGCGAGCTTCTTTTGAGATAAATTTTTTCCGGTGACTTTTATGCAACGTTACGTTAGCAAAAAGACGGAATTGTGTTTTATTCAACGCTTAATTAACGTAACAGGTATATGGCGCGCGCGTGCGCGCCACAGTTTCGCCACGTTGCAATCCAGAGAGGTCTTCTTCTTGTTTCAGTTTCATACCAAGTAAAGTTAACCAAGTTAACTAGTGTTAATGCAACCGACTTGGCTGATACTTTGTTGCTTCTTTGATCGCTTTATCACGGAGTCAGCCCCGTCGTCTATTGTGTATGTCCCGGTCTCTTTCTCTCTCTCTCTCTCTCTCTCTCTCTATCGCCGCGCGCACAATATTCTCATCTCGCCGACGCTCTATTACCTGGCCCATCAAAGTATTTCCTCATACGTGTTACAAAGAACATTCTACACGCGTAGGAGAACTTTCACAGTGAAATTTTACCTTGTCCAGGCGAAGTGAAAGTACACAGAGCATGAAAATTGCATGAAAGAAAGTAACGTAATTCCGTTCGTCAATTTCACGCGATTTACATGCTTTGATGAGCAGAAATTACAATTATGCCAGTTGAGGGAATATTAACTTATTTATGTTACTCTTAGTTTTTGTTTCTGTCATTTGCTGCAATTTTTGTTTCAGTATTTTTCCTTTAAACAAATCAACAAATCTACGCGCGGTCAAGAACATGTGGGCGGCCTCCTTCACGCGCCCACACCTCTCACACTTCTCATGTGTTCGGCGCGAAAACTCCGCAGACATGTTACTGATTTTGTATGTAAAGATACAAGCCTTTGTGTGTGTGTTTTTTTGTTTTTTGTTTTATTGCCTTTCGGCTTTTACTGTGCTTTCAGATGCACTTTTTTGTCGTTACGGTATAAAACAAAAAGTGAATAAATCCGATTTGCCGGAAATAAATATTCAATTGCTCATCCCCTGTCGCGTCCGCGGTTAAAAGCTTCTATATTTAATACAAATAAATGCATTTGCTGCTTCAAAAGTAGAAGAGCGGCGCGGCGCGGCGATCAGAAGCTCGCGACGGCGGGCGAATAAACACGCGCGCGACTTGAAATACGCTGATTACTCGGAGCGTTCATAAAAGTCGCGCATTAATTCCATCTCTCTTTCTCTCTCGGGGTCTTAGATCGAGCGGGCGAAGGTAGACGCGCCTTGAAGACCAGGATCGCGCGCTTCTGGAGGAAGCTTGGACGCCACGCAATAAAGGCGACCGCCGAGCGATATTAAAAGTTTAAAAGCGCGATCGTAATGAAATTGTTGTGCCGCGCTCTCTGAAACGACTCGCCGCTCCTTCGATCTCTCTCTCTCTCTCTTTCTCTTTTTTTTTCTTTTCTTCCCGCCTCCGCTTCGCGATTGCTGAATTTTTTATTCAGCCGTAGGATGCGTGCCCGTGGAAGCTTAATCACGCTCACGTGCCACGGCACTGTGCATGTAAGAACGAACGCGCGCGTCACGCGCCAGTTCCTCGTATATCACCGGCGACGTATCGGGCAATATTTTCGCAGTTATGTTTTCGTAGTTTATTTCACGCGGCCGCGCCGCGTTTCTGACGAAAATTGCCGGTCTGCAACGGCGACCGACAACGTCCGGCTCTGATCGGGATAATCGATAAGATACAAGACATGCAATACACAGCAGAAATGTAGCTTGGATTTTTTATACATTCGTTATGTGTCCCGATGTTAATTAAGCTGATGATATTTCGACATTACTGGCCATTAGGCGCTCGCGAGTAATAATAATGTACACATATAATTATTGAACAACCAGAGACTCGGCTTGTATTGTCCTAATTGAATATTAAATTTTTTAACTTTTATTTTTTTGTGTTTTAAGAAAACGGCAAAAGAACCAATAAAGATAATTAATTCTGTAAATTAAAATTTTTTTTCTCACTGCGTATAGTGTTTTCTTTTTTAAAAACCTTGTTATTTGAATAAAACAGTACGGCGCGCCACATGTACTAGAAATATCGACGCGCTCGATAGAAGCCTCGGACTTACGCGAGCGTTAATGGCGCGGTAATCCTACATGGGGGTTTCTGACGGGAATAAAGTGGGAACTTGACTACGTAAACGGCTACATTAAGATCTCTTTTATTTATGCGACTTTTGCCACCGAATTCGGCGGAGGTAATACGTTTCACAGCGTGTTTAAAAAAATAAAAGTAAATACAAAAAATATACTTTCTGATAAATCGGATTGTGAAGCATTTCTCTCTTTGAGAAAATTATTTCTTTTATTTCTTACATTAGAATTCTTCGAATTAAACATAACATACATGTCTGTATAAATCTCAGAACGATTAAGGGATGAGAGGAGGACGTATACTGTAGACCGTCGATTATCCGAATCACGTGTTAACTTCGTTGCGCGTGAACTTGGCGCGAGATAGACACTGCCGTGCCTCTTGATCCGGTTATATTTTTTTTCCAGGCAAAAGAGAAACGACACGTAAAATGTTCAAAGAATTTGCCGGTTGAAGGAAACTTGCGCGCTCGGCACACGCTAGACGTAATATTTTCCCCGCGAATAAAAACGCACGCTCGTTCGTCTCGGCATTTCTATTTCTCGTTATTCCACCGTACTTTTTTGTTACTTTAAATTTTCGCGACGCGGCCGCGCCTCCTCCGCCCGTTTCGTAACGTTCTTTATGCGCCGGTATAAACACAATTTCTGGCAAGCAACGCTCGCCACCAGCCCTCGTGTATCCTCGCCCGCACTTTATATGCATGCACGTTTCCCTTCCTCTCTTTCTCTCCCTCCGACTCGTCCTGCGGAACTCGGTAAGATACACAGCAATTTCTGCCGGATCTACAACTTGTATCTTTCCGCGTTACGGCTTTAATTTCGACTGCGTTAGGAAAACGGGCGCGGTTTGCTTACGTCTAGCTGATCGTCTTCTTTCTGAGAATCGTAAGCGTGTTTGTGCAAAACGCGTGCGAGATATCCTCTTCGTTGCATTCGAACGGATTTGTCCGAATAAATTTACTCCGCGAGTTCGATCTGTTCCGAAAAACCCATGCGTTGCGACATTGAAGATGCATTTAACAAAAGTTTTATTTGAATGAATAATTTTACACGTTCTTTCAATTGTATGTTTACAATATAAAATTAAACTTTTGTATGAAGACTTTTTTGATAATTGACTTAATCTTTTATGACTTCGCGGTTTTTTTTTTGTCAATTTGAGAACTTCATAGAATAGTTTAATTTTTTCTTGTTCGAAGAGGCTTAGATTATCAATCAATATTTAATATTAAAAATACAAGAGGTCTCTCAGAGAAAATTTTTTCCTAAAGAAAGCCCCAGAGTTTATATCGAAAGAAAGATTCTGTGAGGGTTTGCGGCGCAGGATCAAAGACTTCATAAAGAGTGCGTGAAGGTTTTCAAAATCATCTTCCCATCCTCTTCCGTGATATCATGAATATAAGATGCGCTTCTTAGTAGCGTGTATAACCAAGAAGCGGCCGATATATTCGTAGAATTAAGAGACTAAATTATGGCGTCGAAGGTAACGTTTTCGTGCTTTTGCGCCCGCGGAAAGCGCATCGCGCGCTTCTTGCGTCCTCATCATGCGATGCAGCATGGACGGGATGCGTCGACTTGCCTTGCCGGCACACGGCGTGTAAATGCAGACGAGGTCCCGCGCAAGCCCGCAGGGGGTCAGAGGTTGCCTAGATAATTTCGCCGACACGTTTGTGAAAATATCCGCGCAGCGAGACAATTTCGCGCTCCGGAATATCCAAGAACGGGCAGAATTCCTGCATCCTTCTCATCTTTCCACTTCTTTTACCGGTTGCCGTAGCTCCCTTTCTCTTCGTTTACTTTCTCTGTTCTGCATTGTTGTGTTCTCTGGTATGCCTTTCTCTTGTCCCCTTGCGCCTTTTTATTCTGTTCTCTTTGATACTTCTTTTCTCTCACATTTTCTTTTTTTTTTTTCTTTTTACGTTCCCTGTATGTGTTTTGTGTTTACATATAAAATTATACAGAACAAACTTATAAATTCGTAAAATGTTTGTCGTAAAATCTGCTTCTCTCACGCGCTTGCATAATTTTTTTGTCAAATTTAAAATAACTTTACTCAGAACAATATACCGAGAGATATTATATAAAACGACGTAATGTGCGTTTTTTTCCCGCGCGCGTATTTTTTTTTACTAGCAGCGTTGTGCAATTTGCGGTGCGTAACAATGCTCAACACAAAAGATTACTTGTTCGTTTAATTAACCGTGAGTACGCGAGAGTACAGCGGTAACCGCGAGATAAGGTAACTGCGCGCGTTTTTTTTCGCGCGCGTCTTTTATGCAGCGCACGAAAGCGATAGTTTTTTTCTTTTTACTTTCTTTTTTTTTTCTTTTTTTTAATTCCGCTGCCGCGCATCCCCCGCAATAATCTTAAATCCCACGAGCGCTCCGGCTACACTAAATAAATTTTGTCTAATTACCTTGTCCTCTCTGCTTTATTCGCTTTACGTGAACGCAAGGTTTACGATAATGCTTTAAGGACGAACCAGTCTCTACTTAAGATCAGCAAGGATCTCGTATAAAAAAAAAAATTAGAAAGTGAAATTACGTGTAAGTGCTTTTCGATTGATGAGGACTGTGTAATAATTTCCCTTTAATATACTTAAATATATTATAAAGTAATTTATATTATAAATAATTACAGACATATATAATTTATCGTGTGACTTTAGCTTTTTGTGGACCCTTTGTGCTCCGAGTGAGTGGCGAGGTAATTGAAATTTTTAATTACGAGTTTACAAGAGTTTTAACTGCGTCTTTCTTGACCACTGTGTGGCGACGTTTCGAAACAGAGAGAACACTTGTATCAGACACTGAAACAAATTACGCTCCCGGCAAT
The DNA here is from genome assembly GCA_014825475.1 of Pseudomyrmex flavicornis. NCBI lineage: Eukaryota > Metazoa > Arthropoda > Insecta > Hymenoptera > Formicidae > Pseudomyrmex > Pseudomyrmex flavicornis. The sequence goes on from QVNW01000261.1 coordinate 102,259, forward strand.
CTTTACGGACGATCTATCCTTGGGCCCGAATACGGCATAGGCGAGAATCATGTTTCCTCGGGAATGTTAGAGACTCCTCCGTCGAGAACGAAAGGGACAAAAAGAAAATCCAGATTCTCTTCGTTCTATCAATTGAATTAATCGTAATGACGTGTAATCGCCACCGAAACACTTGGCTCTATCTCTCGATCATCTCGAGCGTCATGAATTCAAATCTCTCTCAGATACTATACGCGCTGTGCGCTTTCTATCATTTGCTGCCCCGTTCGCAAATGCCCCTTCGAAATTCTAATTCGCGCCGTTTTCTCTACACTCGCAAAATCCTTCGCGGGAAAGGGACGGCGTAAACGGTGCGAGTTGGCACTTACGTTTTTATTGCCCGAGCTTTTATTGCTATCAAGCAAGTAGAACATGCTCGCTCGCAAACGCGCGTTCGCGCGCGCGCACACACACACGCACACATCACCTCGACCGAAACGTGTCGGTTTATGTTCATTTTTATGGCCGCTGATTACCAGGTACGCTAAATAACCATTGCGTCCGATCATCCGTTCTATCGTAACCGGATCGGGACGATCGCGGAGCCACAATGCAATATATCCGCACGCCACGTGTGCGTCGATATAAATTATCGACGAGTCTTTTATAAACGATTGCGTGCCGAAAAATATAATCTCGATAAGTAATGACGGAAATTTGCGAAACTTTTATTACCCGAGCCAAATAAAATATATGTATTTTTTATCTCGTTTATCGTCAAGATGTTATTTCCCGAACCGTATAAGTGACACGTAAGAAAACGTATACACGTGGTACTTGAAATCTTTCTAAAGATATCTGCTTACAAAGTTGTACGCGCGTATTCCTCAGATATCGTCCTGGGTATCTGCTTAACCAACAAAAAAAGAAAAAAAAAGAAACAAATACATGCGCCAAGACAATCGAACGCGAGTCACGCTGTCACTGACAAATCGCCGCTAATTACGAAATCCTCATCGACGCCCGCGGACTTCGATGCGCGTAGTTGCGTGCGTCGCGAAACGGGGGCGCTATTAGTTTCGATCGGATCGCGCCGGGCTTCCTCGCTTTTTATCTAAAATATCTGCAACTCCGCAGCGAAAGAGAGAGAGAAGAGGAGACGTCGCGAGCGAGTCGGGCCGCAAGCGAGGCGGTCCGGTCTCGCGCTGTGCAACTGCACTGCAATTAAATGCGTAAGCCGAACGCATCGCGCGGCTGATTTATGCGTCACTGCCGGCTACGCGTCTCTCCTCCTCCTCTTCTTCCTCCTCCTCCTCCCACCTTCTTTTCGTCTTCTTCTTTTCGTTCTTCTTCCGTCTCTTCCGGCCGTTCGCGGTGCGGTCCTTCCACCTTTCTCGCGTCCCGCAGAAGAGGAGAGGAGAGAGTGATCGTCGCGTATCTCAATCCCGGAGGAGGTGGACGCGTGCTTTGATTAAGTATTACGCGCGATTATCCGAACGCGCCGTGCCCGGAAGCGATTTCTGCCTTCGAAGACACCCTTCGTTCCGCGTC
>QVNW01000262.1:0-29803 GCA_014825475.1 Pseudomyrmex flavicornis
GTCACTTAAATTTAGAAGCTAATAATTTAAATAGTACAATATATTCTGTGAGAAATGATAATTGCAAACGTATACATACACATATTTTATATTTTAAAAGGATTTTTTATATATCTCTAATTCTTTCTCTATTACGTCACTTATCTAATTAATTTACTAATACTAATAATTCTTAGGTTAATTTTTGATATGTTTAACATTTTTATTACATTAACGTATAATATTATAATAGAGAGATGTTTAAAGCTGTAATTACATCGCAATGTGACTAATAGGAGTATTTTGAAAGATGTTATATTTACTTTCTATTACAAAGTGAAAATTGAATAATGTGTTAGAAGGGTGAAGACTTTGCCGTTGAGAATTAGACGGAACTCCTTGAAGATTACATCGATCGCGGCTGCATGAAAGACGTTAAACGCATCAAGTGCGAAATATCTAGCAGTTCATGCTTTTAGCTCAACGCTGTGTAATTATTATAGTTTCGCAATATGTTACAAGGAGGCGATAAGAATCGCGGGGTTGCTACGCGCCAGCAACACTGTGATAATACCTTCAGCACGAGTTGAAATTCAAGAACATGTACAGCTTGCCTGGCAGAATATGAGGAGTTGAATCTATATATTGAAACATAATTTAGTCTTTAAAAATGGTAATATTTTGAAAAACAGAGAGATATTGTGCAATAAAGGACTGATATAATCTATTGGTATCGACTTTTCTAATCACAAATATTTTTTGATATTTTTTCATTAAAAAAAAATTATATAAATATTTGTTTGGTGTGTGAATTGTACTCAACATGTGTAATTTTATTTTGTTACAGGTAAAGTCAAAAACATTGCTTGCTGCAAAACAAGAAAGTGCGTGCAACCACTTCATTTCAAAAGTATAAAAATTTAACAGCTAGAGAAACATTATAGTAATTTGTACAACACTTTAAAATTTACACAAAATATACATGTTTTTATATAAGTATCTTTGCGCAGCCTACTATCAAGTATAGACATAAGATCGATATGAAAAGGTCGCAGAGAACTCACGTAATTTTCTCACGACGCCGCACAGTATTGTGAATTATCTATTTTAACGTTTTAACTGCTTCCGCAATGCCTCATATGGCCAATAATTATAAGCGATTATCATAAATGATAATTCACAACTGTCGCAGATTGTGCAATAAATTGTAATGATGTAAAAAATCAAATTTAATTAAATTAACCGTAGAAAATGCGATTTCTTTCTTTCACTTTCTCTCTCTCTCTCTCTCTTTCTTTCTTTCTCGTGACTTATAATATTAGATCCATAACCGGTTCTTCGTCTGGTTGGTAGATAAAATAAAAGGTCGACTTTGTGTCAATTATCGAGCAATCTTAATCAAGGCCTGTCCGCCTGCGAGCACTTTCCGTCGGAAAGCGCCTCGCCAATATATTATTCATTTTCGCGGTAATGGAAAAAATAATTATCGGTGACACGCAAGAGACGAGTGCACTGGGGTGGAAAAAAAGAAAAGGGCTTGATCATAAAACGAAGGGAGGATTGTCAGGAGGACCGTGAAAAGATACACGGTCGTGAAATGCGGCCGCAAAAAAGAGCTCTTATTGCACCGGAACTCTACGGATTTTTAATCATTATGTGCATATTAGATTCATTTCACAGCCATTCATGGGAACAGACTCCTGCATTATTACATTAACAAAATATGATAACCGAGTAAATAACCGAACAACTGCACTGTCTAGAGTAATTTCTTTATAACATTGTTTAATTGAAATTTGCAAGAATATTATAATATAATATTCTTGAAATAGAATTAATTTCTTATAATTGTTTTCTTGACGTACTCGAGATTTGGTGTATGTCGATCGATTTGAGCTTTTTTCATCGACTGTATTCTGTTAGCATTAAACAGGACGTTCGCTAATTAATATCGTTGCGACAATGCTTGCAGTTGAATTTTATGTTTTATAACTGCATAGCAATGCATCTCGAAATTATCTCGAAAGAATATTTCACTTTATAGTAGACTATTTTGTCGCTTATTTGGTGATCCTTGATTGAAAATATTACGAGATTGCTGTATTTTATTACTACATACATGTTTTCAATGAGTGATAAGATATGTTACGTTCGACGTAGAAACTAGCAGCTCGAATTAACTCGCTAAACTGGAATATCATTGCGCAAATCATTGAAGAACAAATCTCGGAGAATCGAGTTTCGGGGAGCCGACGTTAATTCCGCGCGGTGCCGCATTAACGTCAAACTTTGGCGACGCGCGGACGTCTTGCGCAAACTTATAATAATAATTATCATTATTGTGACGTCGTTCAACAGCGCTTCCGCGAGTCGCAAAGTCTGCCTTGCAGCCTCTTGGGAATTTGACGTTCGCGAAACAGTTGAGCTGGTTAAAACCGACGAACAACGGCGGTCGCTTCGTAACGAGTTGTCTTAAAGTTTCACGACAAGAGGGCAAATCATTTGCGCGCATTGTTTGAACGAATCTGTCGGAGAAAATGGATCGAACAAAGAAATGTCCAATGTCTAATCGTTTCGAGGCAGCACACGACGATTTATTTGCAAGTTGGCAAAAAACTTTAAGACGACTAAAGATTTGTTATCTTTTCGTGTTATATTGATTGATGATTGATGCTCTGTGTGTATTTTATACTGATGTCATTATACAAATAGATTCTCTTTTATAATGCATGTCTCAAAAAAAAAGTTAGAATAACAAAACACAAAGTTAAGGAAGCACAATATCTACATAAAAAATTCAGATATTGGGACAATCAGAGTTTGTCGACGTACGAAATAAACCGCGGTGCTTTTGAATGCGAGAGTAGTCGACTTCGAAATGATGCCAACATACATAAAACTTTCTTGCTACGCTCAACATAAAATTAGATTGTATTTCAAGTATGTCAACGCGCTTCGAAAGAAGCTTCGTGATTCGCGAATAGTAATAGAATATCGTCCCACTTATAATCAAACTTGTTTATTTATCGCTGAGATTTTTTTATCTTTATTTCACGTATTCTCCTTGATATAATCAACAAATTTTCGCATTGATTTGTAAAAATTTGCGACCATGGTTATAATATTTCAGTTCATCACTTTCGTACTATTAAATGATAAAGGTATTTATAAAAATTTATTGCCATATTGCATCTACATTTAATCTCTTTATTTATTAGAAATGTCTCATATTCTTTTATATATAGAAGAAAACTGCAGACACGCAGATATGTAATACATAGAAGTGTATACGCGCCTTGAGAGTATGCAATATTTTGAGAGTTGACATCAACTTCGCAGAATCTGTACGCGAGAAACCGCAATATTCCGAACGTTCATCCAACCGACCAGAAATGATGCTCGGTAATGTGCCTTGTTAACGGCCTTTCCGAAATTACCGTATCTTAGGAAATCTCTCTCTCTCTCTCTCTCTCTTTCTGTCTATCAGTCTGTCTGTCTGTCTCTTCTGTGTTCTCTCTGTGAGTCAAGAACGTGGACGTGTATGTATCACTGGTGTTAAGTTCGTCGTTATAACGGTCCTGCCACGAAACTACCTGTCTCGCGGTGTAAACGAGTTTCGCTAATTTTGGGAGAAACTGGAAAGTTCCATAACTGAGGACTTATAGACAGTGCGCGATCTAGTTTCCATGCGCTTTCGTATACCGCATTTTCGGCAACCTCGGCATAGTAAATCATCTCGAAACGATAGTAGGCACTTGTATCGCCGAAGATATAACTAATAATAGTTAATATTTTTAATAGTCGTAATATAAACTAGATATTATTAAATCAGATATTAATATGGCGGACCATCAATCGTGTATATGCGCACATCAATTATGTTTAATTATGCGTGTAAACAAAGATAACTAGATCTAGCAAGCAAAGCTCAATATTCAAACGATTTTAACGATCGAGACGAAGAGAAGTTATTAGATTCGAGCTACTGCAGAAAGCGAAACTATCGTGACACGGTTGCAATTAAAGTATTATATGACACCATAAATTCTCCCTTTAATCGCATATGAAACAACACACTACGGTTATCTACCGCTGTGATTTATTATACATGAGGCTTTTCGCAACCCTTAAAAAGTATCGATAGCAATTTGTCATGTGTGCGATTTCACAGAAAGATCTTTAGAGATTTACATAATAATAATAAAGGCAAATATATATATATATATATATATATAAATACTTTATGCTATTTATTATTCAACAAATTTTTGTTTTATAAAGGTTTGAAAATGTTAAGTTCTTCTGTAAGAAATAAGAGTATAGAGATTTTGGGATTATTCTTATATAAATATTTAATATTTAGATATTAAACAACAATTTTTTTCAAGAACAAATCTAATTAAAAATTATTATTCATATATACAAGTGACATATAGACAAGTCGTGACAAACACATTCTGCCTGCAAAACTTAATATTATTTATACATAGACATGAAGAGATATATGAAACGTAAAGCTGACGTTAACGCTTTGACGCGATCGACGACTGCCCGCGCTAGATGAATTATGCGATCGGGATTCATGGAATCCGTGGGGTTAGGCGGCCCCGTAGCAGTAACGCCGTTATACGTCCGTGTAATTTCGCGGTCGTATCGCGGCCGATTTACGACCGCGCCCGAACCGCGAAGCGTGCTAGGCACGAGCCGATCGTCTGTCGTAAAGCCTGGAAAACGGAGCGCCGCGCGCGATTTTGCTGCACCACAATCATCGATCTTGCGTCCGGTGAATTGTTTTCCCGACAAGTTGACCGCGATGTCGAGTCTCTGATGCTCGTAAACCTCTCAGTTCTCTTCCGTTATAAATCCAATTACGAAAGACATAAATGGTTAATTAATTCACAAAAAGAAAGTTTTGTTTTTATATTAAAACATATACATATAAATAAAAATATACAATTACTATATCTAATTTTGTTTTTAATTGTTTTTTTTAAATTTATAATTTGTTTTTTTAAATTGAATATATACATATTATATACATATATGCTTCTGTCATATATTCTGTATGATCTAAAATTAATTAGCATTATTTTTGACGTTATATTTACGAAATGTACAATGGCGCGCATTGCATTGCATATCAAATTGAGCCATAAAATCATTCATCAAATAAGTCATTTTTATTTTACTTATATCAAGAGTATATTGTGTTTTTAAAAACGTTTCCGCGATTTATTTTTCTGGTTCGACTTCATTTTTCTATGCAGTAGTCGTATAATCGCGCAGTATATTGGCGGCACGTACAGCGTTGTGCGCAAAAAGAACGGCTATGAAACGCAATGGTTTTATGACGCTATTGTAATCTAGAGTCTAGTGCATCTCGTGGGGCCAGATTCGCGAAAGCTCGCACTTTTATGTTTCCGATATTAAAGATATCGCTCATAAATGCTCGCACATCAAACGTTAGAGAAATTAATCAGTTGGTTAGGTTTGCACGCATTTATCACTGAAAGCGTTATTACGACGATTTTAAAAGTATAGTATCTTTGCAGTGTTTCGAGATGCGGCCGATATCTTTTTCCGATTTCGTTGTAAACTCGCTTTTTAACGACACGTTTCGAAAGCTGGATTTACTGACTAATCTTGCGGAATTACGAGTTCTTTTCACTCGTTTCGTGTCTAACTCTATCTCACGAGCTGCGAACGGAATAGTGAAGAATGATATAAGGGTTTCCTAACGGAATCATGTAGAACCGACAAACATGTGATGCCAACGGCATATAAATGTTGCTGCGGTTGCTTTGCGCAAACACGGTCGATTGGATAAAAGAATTCGTTTCATATCGCTTCTTCATGCTCGAGCGAAGCTCTATGATGCATATAACTAATTACGCCAGTAGTTTCTCTGTTATAACCGAGCAACTGTGAATTTTACCTTTCACAAATAAATGCGAGTCAGCTCCATTGGTTACTACATCCTCTATATAGTAAATTTAACAATATTAAATGCACACTCGCGTTTATACAATGTGATATAATGCAATCTGCCACCAAAGATATTTAAACTGTGTTGAAACAACAAATTACGCTTTGCCTTTAAAAGGCTTTTAGATATGATCCTTTCAGATATGATTTGCGAGATTACAGGCACAAATAAAATTCTCAGTTCAAAAATTTTTTTAAGGATCTATTTATTTGCAACGAATTTAAATCATCCAATATTAACATTTTTTTTAACATATCGACTACTTAAAAATATTGAAAACAGATTTTATTATTTACTTTTTTTATAACTTACACACTTTTCTTTAAAATAGTCGGAATAATTGCCGACGAGAGAAAAAGAGGTTTTCCAAAGTTTTTCCTTTTCCGTCGTCATACACGGATAATTCGTGTGAGCGCAAGAAGAGCAACAAAAAAGACAAGCGGCGCATCAGAGCGAGCAAAGCGAAGAAAGAGACAATCGACATGATCCACTTTTGTAAATCTAGTTAGTCCGATTGTAATTAATTGGCAGAGTAAAAACAAAAGATGATAAACGCAAATAAAAGAAGAGAGATATTTTGCAAACGCATATTTTAGGCGTGACGCAGATATATAAATCGCGCAAGAGCTAACCTGGCTGCATAAAAATCGTGTTTGTTTCAATTCCCGATCGTAATATCAAGATATCGAATAAGGCTTGAAACGAGAATTGCGATTTGTTTTCACGCAACGCAAATTATTGATTAGGAGTCAGTTTCTCTCTGATTTCTCTCGTGAAAAATACGTAAAAACGATTATAAGTGATGAATATTCGATGGATATACATGTGTACTTTAAAGATAAGAATACCGCAATTTGTATATTCTTACAATATAACATAATAAAAAAAAGTTCTAATTTTTTTATTTTGCAACATCGCAGTTAATTGCCATATACATACAATTCTGTCTCTCCACAAGGAATTTTGTTGTTTTCATTTCCCCTTGGAAAATATGGTTCTCTGTCATTGATAGAGAATTATCATTACAATGCCGCACATGAAGATCTCTCGTACATTTATGAACGTTTCGTCTTTAACGCGAGAGAACGCACACGCGTTTTCTTAAAATATTATTTTCTCCTCGAATCTCGGGCGTACCTAATCTTTCGTCGACGAGAGTGCATAGGTGCATATACATACACTTGGGTAATGGGTTTAGGTTCTGAAGAAGGGGCAACGTCTCGTTGGGTTTCGCAGTGCGTCTCGCATAAGTGGATTAACGAGAGCGACGATCTTAATCCCGTTATATGTTATGCTTAGTCAGGTTCGAGCGATCTAGCCGCATATAGTTTCGATGGCTCGATTTATTTGACACGAAACACCCGCGTCGAAACGAAGTACAACTGCTATATAGCCGTAAATTGGCTGGCATTTACGGGAACAATAATGGATTTTAATCATCGGTCTTTGCTGTGTTTCACCAGCTGTTCGCACAATAAGAAACACGCGCCGGTCTCGATTCATCTCTCATGCGCCGTCCATTAAAGCGCCGGAAACGATTTTGTTTTTTTTCCATTAAGTCACTTTTCCGCATGCCACTGATACTCGTTTTAAACTACCGTTTGTACGAAATCAAAGTTGGCTTTTTCTCGAAACTGTTCGTACTGCTCCAGTAGAAACATACGATGGTTGTGCAAATATTTGATGAAAAATTCAATCACTGTTAACCGTTTTAAAATCTTTTCAATCTTTTTTAAAATGCTACTAGTAGAAAAATGTGGAAAGTAACTGGAGTTATAAAAACTCTTTGCGCAAATAATATTTTATGAGTTAACACGTACGTTAAAACGTACGTTTTTTCACGAAAACGAAATGAATGAAATATACGCGGTACTAATATAAACTGTATAAAAAATTCTTTAATTATTATTGCTTTAATTAAGGTTTAATTAAGGACGTTCCCATTCGAAGTATCATCAATTCACTTTAACAATAGAATTGTACATATATTATTTATGGCTTTCTTGTGAATAGACAACACTTATTATCAAAATATTTCGGAGAAGTAAATTCTTGCGCGCACTATCGTCGTCGTGTGTATCGAATTTCACGATCACAGCCAGTTTTAAATCTTCCTTGCGCGTAGGACTATCAAGAAAAGAAAAAGAACGGTGGAAAACAGAATAGTTACGGTGGCTTACGGTGGCACAGCTCGGCCCGAGAAAACTCATTTCCTCGGCGCAGAATCGGCTAGTAGCCCGTACCAAAAAGCGATCAGCAATGGATTTTCCAAACGCTTTGCCGGTAGTAAGCGATTCTACTCTATCCACTCACCTACTCGCGAGCGAGCAAAAATGTGCGCGCAAGTATTTCGCTTTTCGCCGCGGTCGCGAATGTAAAGTGAATAAGCGAACAACGAACGCAACATTGCGTAAACTCGCACTGTTTCTTTAAATCGTTATGGCTTTTGTTCTTGTTTCGTTTACATGCAACATCAACTGCAGAGGTTAATAGTTTTTTTGATAGTTCACGCATGATTGTTGATTCGCAATTTTTGTGAACACGTTGTGTTTTTTGTCTAATACTTGAAGAAATTATTAATTTAATAATGCGTTAAGATGTTTATCGTTTCGTAATTTTCGTTTATCGGTAGTCCCAACGTTGCATCAGGTAGATTATCGACTTTTCTCTACCAGCAGCAGCAGCGCTGACCGAAAAGAAAAGCACGTCTTTATTTTTCTTCGAATAGTGCCCAAATTCCATTACGAGAACCGGGTGCGCATTTTCTCCGCGCTTTCTCGTTATTTTGTTCCCTTCACAAAAGAGAAAGAGAGAAAGAGAGAGATGTTGTGTCTTGTTTAAAAATAACGTTGACGTATCCAGCAGTCTCCCTCCGGCAATCGGTGATCTCGTCGGGATTTAATCCGCATCCGAGGTAGATGGGAAATCGAAAGGATACTTGAAACTCGATTTTCGGTCCGTACGAGACAGCGGAGACAGAATAAAGACTCTGTACAGAGAGACGCACTTCAACGGCGACCCTTTTGCGAGATATCAGAGTATAAGAAGTACTGTGTGCCGTCTCTGACGGATACCATTCGAGATTTCTTCGAATGAGCGATACGGCGATTTTAGTTCGCTCAAAGAAACTGTAAGGTTGAAATGGATCATTCGAAGCAATATGTGAAATGACCTTCTTGATAATACTAAATATTTATATTAATTAGAGATGAAAATAATATTACAAGATGTTATTCTTAAAGAATAGATGTTATTTTTATAATTCCTTTATTATAACTTATTACATTGTACAAAATAATTTAATACGCAGAATTTTACATTAAAAGTTAGCAAAAATATCAAATTATTGTATTATTAAATCCGTCTAATTATTAATCGATTTTAGTTAACTGTTCATCATGAAATTTGATTTCAGTTTTAAATGTAATAAGCGAATTAAAACGGAATTTCAATTGAATTATGGCAATGCTCTTTCTTGATCGTTCTCATTGATCATTAGATCATCGATGACTATTGTATTGATAGTGCAATTTTATTTATAGAATTCTGTCACGAACTTTGTTGGGATCCTCCATGTCCTTCATCCTTCTCTATCCTCTCTAATTTGACCTCTCTGTGTGATCTCTCCGATTGTCCTTTCTCTCAAAGACTGCAGACATAATCCGTAAACGGCGACCGATAGCGATGATGACGTGCATTGCTGGTTGCAATCATAGAACGGAGACATATAGGTGAATGGGATGTAGAGTATCTCGTTATCATGACATTGTAGTGATTCCGTTACATATCTATATTGAATAAAAATTAGTTTTGAACGTTATTTATCATAACATTGATAAAGATCGCATCTCTTAGTCGAAACGTTTGCGGTTATTTCATTGGACACAATAAACACAACATACAATCAACCATGTTCGGGCTTCTATTAGTGACTTCCTTTTCACTCAATTATAGAACATTTAATTTATTCTGAAAAATATAGTTAGATCAAAAGTAACATAAATATGTTGATAAATGTAACTACATAAATAATATAACTACAAAAAAATATAAATGTAGTTTATAGAAAGCAACTCTCAGAATAGTTTAAATAATATTGAAAGAATACAATAAAAATGGTGTTTTTCCAAATTTTCACGAGATGATTTTCAAGTATAAAGCGTAATATTTTCATAGTGATATATCGCTATATTCCGCTTGTAAAGTACATATTGATATAAACGTATTGACATAGCAGCTTTCCCAAAGCATACATAATGCAGAGAATAACACTAAGTCTAGCAACTACTGCATAACATGTAATAATAAGCACTCTGCATATAATCCGTCTTGCACATTATTCTTCTGAAACGTAACACTCTTTGTCATGATTTCTGTTTTCTTTTTGTCGTACTTCAAGAACACGCTGTGGCGTGAATCGGTTGTTTCGTCAGACGGACGCAAGACGGAAGCAGGTTTAAGTTCAAAATCCACTTGATACATGCTACGCAACATCGCGACATGGCGCGCGACGTCATGCATATATCCCTTGTTTTACATCCATTTTAATGGATTCTAAGTAACGTTGTTTCCACGCTATGCATCTCGCCCCGACGTGACACGTCCTTAAAGATTTTCGCATTTGTAAACATTGCTGCATAATATAACGTAACAATAAATAAGCTACTAATCTACATTTTTATTTCATCTTGCACATTTTCGCAAAATAATACAATCAGTTGAATTGAGACTTATACATAAAGTAAAACGAATGTTTTTAAAATAAAATTTATTTAAATGCAAAATATGTTTGTTGTGACATATTTTTGTCTTAAAGCGTTTTGCTACAAGAAAATTATATTCAATTGTGGATTTTTCTTCCAAAGTTTTACAATTACATTTCAATATGCTGTAGAATGCAATAGAAACAATGTCTATATTAAATGTGCGTCAAAAAGTACCATTAATCCTTCATGAAAAAGCACTGTTATATATCATATCCACGAATTTGTAATTCTTCTATTGAAGACGTTGGACGTACTCTCGTCTTCGCTGACGACAGCTAATGACGAGCATTGACAGTAGCGCACACGACGTAGATGGACGCGCGATAGAACGGATAAGGGACTGAGGGGGATAAAGGTGAGCTCGTTACCGGAACAACAGATATAATCGTGATCCATCGTGGCATGGAGCTATACTCGTATTCCCGATCGATAAGTCAATGCACCGACAATGCCCGTCGACAGAAAGCAGCCATCCAGCTAGCTGTAGAACGACCATCCCCGTTCTCTGTCAACCTGCCTATACCTACCTTGATTCTAAAAGCCATCCTAGCACCCGAGCTCGTCTCTCGCGATTCGTAGTCGACTACATCGGCCACGACGTTATGCACCTGCATCGGGCCGTATGCCACGACTCAGTACGCGTCGCTAGGTGCTTTCGTGGCTTCTGTGGAGAACGGACAAGAGCAGAACCGGATCTCTCGAGGTAATTGAACTTCTACCAAACGGGTGCACGTTGAATGAACGTGGACCACAAACGTTGTGGATCACGGAAGACGTTGTCTCGACGTTTCTTTTTTTTAATTCGATATTTTCCCACGCGCGCATTTTCTCAAGAAATCAAGAAACCAAATGAGAACGGTGCTGATACTGTCACGCGCTGTACTATGGCTCTTGCTGTGTAAAATATAATATAGTTTGAAATTTTTTTTAAAGAGTAAGACCAATACAGAGAGACGAATAAATCTACGTGATAATTATAATGGTTGATGAGCTACTACTATTATGTCGACAACTATAAAATACGTAAGTTGTAAATCCGAATACTTTTCTTAAAATCGACGATTTTACTACAGTATTTATCAAATACTCCGTCGAAAAGATTAGCAAGTATTATCAAAATGAGTATTACCACACTCATTACACATAATAATCCTCTTCTCAGATAATACCTGTTAATTCCTACTTGACCTCATATATCAAAATTCCCCAGCGGTTTACTCTATTCCTTATATAAACGGATAATACGATATATATAGAGGATACGCAAAATTCACATTCTCTAACCTTTTGAAATTTATGATAAAATTATATGACGAAGCCGTTATATGTTTTATTTCTTATATATTTTTATCATTTTTTGAGAACTATGTTCTGAAACATAATAAAAATCACTCGTTTTGCACAGCGCGAATTTCTTACGGAAACTCGATTCTTATGTTTGATGCTGCTTTCGAAACCGTTTGGCGAAATGTAAGTACATCGTTTTGCGAACTCGTGAACATTTCGAAGCGGCGCGAAACGCGAGAAAATTACACGGCGATCGCTACAAATAGACATTTTTAGCGTGGAATATCGCCGATGCTGTTTCGAGAGACGAGAGAAACGAAGGAGTAAACATCTTCCACTCTCTGGCGGCGTTTTTCCAATTTCTTCAATAAAGTGCTTCTTCCATTCGCGACTTGTTCGTTCCCACTTTGAGACGGATAGACAGTCGGATAGTTTGTCCGGGTTTTAAAGTTCGTCCATACTGGGCGGCTACGCAGTCAAATTCTATTTACTTGGACAAGTATATGGATCGACATTCGCGTCAGTGCTCACACGAAAGCAAATTCCCGAATAGAAGCGTATGTGTTTATTTTAAATTCACGCTTGCCTGTTTTCTCGAACGGATTCGACATGCGTCAAGAATTTCGCGAATTTTATTGCAATCCAAGCGTTTGAGAGATCGCAATTTCACGTAATATTAAAACAAGTTTTAATATAATGTCTTATATCGCGATATTTTTTGTATATCGCTTTTTTTCTACAAAATATCGTAGATTAGTTTCTTGCGGCCAAGGTATTCAAAGAGAGAGAGTGAAAATATAAAATTGAAATTATTTATTTTAATCACTTCTTATTTTCGGTTGTGTCACATTCACAGAAATGTCAAAAGAATGATAATACGATCATACATTTCTAGAAACTGCAAAACTGTATTTCGCTTTAATCTCTTCCTTTCTACAACTTCTGTAACTTTGTTTCTCAATTCAATTGTACCGCTATTGTCTTACTTGTTCTTCATATATCTGATACGCCTGAAATATGAAATACAATTTATTCATGATAGAATTTAATGTAAACGTTGATTTGATAAACAGACTGATCTTTTTAGCAAACCGTTGAGCGATTTCAGCAGCGCAAAACGTCTTTCTGACTCACGGACTTGTTTCAGAACAATTCAAATTTACAACTATCTAATCTAGCTGTAGTCGGAACTGCGACTACAGCTAGGTTAGTTGTAACATTGTTAGAAAGTCCATACGACGGACGTCATCGCTATTACTCGCGTAATTTTGAAAGCAGAGGTCACGGACGAAGTTGTACTGTGTAGGTTAATTGATCACATTCAAGAATCGTCATCCACCCACTTTCTATTCTCGTAAACTATTGACTCAACCGAATGCAATGCACGCGAGCTTAGTATATGTAGGAATCCAATCGAGATGTTTTGCAAAACTTTGTTTCTGAATTTATAGTATATGGATGCGGAAAGATCAACGATATATGTAAACTTCATAAAATGGATATATATCTATGTATGCCGTGATGTATACAGAGTAGTATACATATGTTGAAAACGTACCACAATGCTCACTAAAAACTATTCGGCTTTATAATTTAAACAATTTATTCGAACGAATGATCGATATTCTGCGGACAAAAAACGTAAATATTTTCTCTAATATATTATTCTGTTAATCTTCTAAAGCATTTTATATTTTGAATTAAATAAGAGACCTAATGGCCACGGGCATTAGAAACGTTTGTAACGCGCATTAGTTCTCTTATTGATGTACAAATTTGTGATACATTTTATTTGACATTTATTGACTTTTTTACTGCCACGCGTGTCACGCGTATTTCGAATTCGTGCAATATGACCGAGACACCCGTTATAAGAACGTAAAGTTCCTCCAGAAATTCTGTATGAGCATAGCTCGATTCCCTCGTGGTATACGACCGAGCAGAACGGAGGTACTGCATTACGATATTCAATATCCGACGTCGTAATGGCGGTCAAAGTTCCGTTTCGTAGACCGTAGTACGGAAAATTTGCATGTATATCACGATTTAGGGACTGAAAGACATCGCGGTGAATGGTTATCACAGTCAGGTAAATGGATAAAAGAGAGAGAGAGAGAGAGAGACAGACAGAGACAGAGACAGAGAGAGAAGCTTTATTCTCTGTTCGATATCTCTCGACATTAATTTTCTGTTATGTTAGGCCTTGAGTTCATCAATTGTGCTAGTACAAACGATCTGGTAAATTAGAAAATGCAGCTTTGATAGTGTTGTTTTGCTCCAAAACTGAATTATTTCTTCGTTTTACTCTAATCGTAATCATATCTTCACACAAACGTCGATTGCATTGATATTAGATTATCTCTTTTTGTCCGAGTGTTCGGTAATCTACGCGGAAATGTTTTTGGTCCACTCGATGTAGTAGCGCATGGAAATCGTGTGTGCAATTTGCGATCTCCTTTATCGAGCGGGACGAGCTCGATTTCGCTTCCCAGCTCATTCATCGTGTGCGATCTTTCGAGCGCAAAAACTTCGGAAACTAGCCAACCATGCCGAAATAGCGATTCGTTGCTATGGTGCCGACCTAAGATGCTCTTGTGGATTCTATTCTTTACATGTCATTCGAGCGCGAAGGTGAAGAGATCAAGAGGCCGGAAATGAGACGATTCCCCGACCGAGCGCGAAAAAGACTCCTGATTCAAGTTGGACGGAAGGGGACACGTGAAGAGCGCCTTGATGTCGTCGGGATGGATCTCTTTTCTGGCAAGGCAAAGTAATTCCGATTTACAAAGGGCCCAGCTCGATCTCTTCTTATAATCGACGTAAAAAAGTCATGAATATCCAAAGCAAAATTCATCATTGCCGTGAAAATTTGTTGTTTCTTTTAAACAGCTGAAATTAAATATCTGTTTCTAAATAATTGTATTTAAATGGAATAACTGTACGATAATTAAGAAATTACAGTTTTATATGTACATACGCATATAAATATATTGTATGCAAGACATTATTGACCATCTTTGTCAAATAAAGCTCTCGCTGCGTGAAAATAATACGCATACTTTATTTTGAAATATTCGCGAATCACTCGTTATAAAGTTATTTCATCTACCAGAATGAGATTTTCTTGGCTTCAGCGTCGACGCTCTGCGGAATTGTTCAGTTGTCCGGTAATTTTGAGTTCGAAGACAAAAGAGAAACAAAATCTTGTTATAATCAAAAGGCTCTTTGTTATTTCTCAAATGATGTATATTAATACAAAGAGAACACATTAGAAAATCGTAATAGATAGAATATTGCAATAGTCTGGTACATTCTTTGATATATCTCTTATAAAGTGTATATTTGAAGGCTTTTGGTTTACTATCAATTATAAGAGAAATCTGACATTTGTATTAATGGCAATTATCGGTTATTAATAAATTATTTGAATAAATTAGCAATTAAGTATTATTGAATAAATAAACTAATTAATGTATTAGCTTTTTTTCGGTATAATTTTATTTTCAGAAATATTTCATTAATTATTTGCTTAACGGCTTATTCTCTCTATTCTTAAAATTAGATCCTCGAAATCCGATTTACTGAGGAAACAAAAGCAAATTGTACAAATTAATTTCATGAAAACTATTACTAATATGCATACATATTATCACAGTTAAATAATATTAATAAAAAATATATATAATTTTTGAATTAATTTTGGTTAGAAAACTATGTATATATGTATATATTTTGTAAATGGAGTTGTGTACAATCAAATACCTCTATTCAAGCTATCTATCTTGCAGCGATCTAAACGGAAAATAAAAATGTCTAACGATAAAGTATTTGCAAACGTTATACGTGAGAACATGCCTTATCACTTCTCCGAGTCTCTCACGGTCCAATTTACTCTCGAGTTTCTCTACTCGATTTTCGTAATGGCATTTCTTTTAGAGGAAACTGATGGCGAGAAAATCGCTCGATACGCTTATATCTCGCGCGAAATTATTTGCTGTTATCGTACGATAAAGAGAGAAAGAGCGAGACACACATACATACACACACACGCACACATAGAGATAAAGAGAGAGAGAGAGAGAGAGAGAGGTAGAGCTCTCTCTTTATATCCTCCCTTATTCTGTCGAGTTTCCCTCGAACTCAGACGGAAACAAAGCATTTCTCTTGGCATTAGATCGCGCGCAATCGGTGGGATGAGTTTCGGGCCTCACATTTATCAACTGGAGGCGTATAGCGTTTCTCGCGCGTTTCAGTTCGAGGCGAACGTGAACGGGTACGTGTGGAAAGACATAAATACATTTTTCTTCGTACACTACGAAGCTTGCGTGGATGCTTTCTGTTAAACGACGTATTTGTCGATATGCGAAACACTGATCGTAACATGAGGCAAACGAAATCTAGTCTGAAATCATTCCCTTGTGAGCGATATCTATCGTCTTTCCCTTCTTTCTTTCTCTTCTCTCTGAATCCGTTCCACACTTTCCTCTCCATTTCCCATCCAATTTAAATAGAAAGTTGTCGCAATGTGAACATTCTTCCCACGCCGCTTCTAAAGTTTCCACGGTAGAAACTCTATAGCAGTGCTATAGTGCAGTCGTCGACTAAAGATCAGTATCGCTTATCACTGTGCATTGTGATAAACCGAATCCAGTTTTTATTAAAAATTAAACATACTTTTCGATAAAAGCTGTTATAAAAAATTTATATTTAATGACAATTAAAAATTATGAGAAAAAAAGAGAGAGTGACATGAACATATTTACGTTCTATTCTATTCTTCGAGTTACTTAATTATTCAAAAATTTTTATAATTTCTTCTGTGTTAATCATTTGTTTCACAGATTTTCTTGTACTAAATATAAAAGTATCAAAGTGTCTAGTTACAGAAATTAATTAATATTTCGTTTATCGTTATTTCTATTATATATAGAGAACTGCATTTTAGATAATTAAATTGAAATTGAACAGATGCAATATTACGATAATTCTAACGACAGTCTTCGTTATCGGACGCTAACATAGGTAGCTAGATACATCGATGCTAATAGTTAAGGCAAACTATTTCCTTCAATAATTGATTCTATGTGTTAGTTCATAGAATCGGATATTACACTTTCGAAGATGCAATAATTGCTTATATTACTTAGTTCTTCTGTCTTTCTGTTTTTTGAATTGAAATCAAACAGAGAGATGCGACAATAAATTCTATATTTTTATGCTTAAAATGCAACTTTAATATCACATAGACCAAACCAGCTGTCAAGGATGAAGAGCGTTTTTATATACGTTTTTCTAGTTTACAATTTTGTTATCCGATAAAAAATTATCGTGTGCTGTCACACATATCTATAAATATTTTGTTTTTCCACGTAGCAATTGGAATTTTATATCAAGAGAGAATATCGGATATGAAAGAAGCTGCTAGTATTATGTGAAATTTAATTTAGATACATTTTGATAGAGTGAAATTTATTCAATAAATCGCAAATAAAAAGAATGACGTAAAAGTAATTGGTCATATATCCCTTTTTAATAAAATATATTTTTATCTTTAATCTGTGATTAATGATTAATTGCAAATAATGTATTCTCGATTATAATTAGAATAGTCAATAAAGTTTTCATCTCGACTTGTCTGTAATCGCGAAGAAACAACAATTTGCTTATCTGTATATTTCCTCTCTATTTCTTCTAACAAATATTATTTTATAATATCTGTTTTGCACCTGGTCGTGTTTCCAAGGTTTCGCGGCATATCGGATCTACATATGACGACGAATATCGTTCCGCTATTTGCGACACGTTTCGCACTTTTATACGGGGAGGGTATCGAGTCCGTGGCATGAGAATTCCGAGATTATGTACAAAAACTCTGTAAATATTAAATATTTGAGATTTAATACACCTTCTTCCAGCATTGCTGCATACCTAAACGGAGTTATAGCAGGGAACAACGAAGAAAATCGTTTCTTGCTTTCCGTAATTGTAAAAATATGGTCGTCTGTTTCTCGATCGGATAACTTCTGAATTGTGCTCGTGTGGCGGAAACTCCGGCACAGCATATACCGATTGATTATATATTTATAAAAATATTCGATCAGAAATTTAGCGTATTATGGTAAGAATTGTTTCCAGTATAATATTTCGATACTTGTTTATTACAATACATTTTCTTTTAGACACGATTTATGTATATAATTTCTGAATAAATTTTACATATATATATAAGAAGTCTGAGTTAAAACATGCGTGTTTTGCGGTCTTCTGTAATCTTTATTTATAGTATTACAGTATTTAAAGTATTACAGAAATCACGAAAGCATCGCTATCACTCTAATTTGAAATGTTTGTCTATAGTGTGATTTATTCGATTTGCGCTTTTACGATATAAACATTAAACGGCAAATTAAATAATTATAATTTTATTTAGCATTTGTTATTAAATTGTATTCTTTAAATATGACTTTGATTTTAAATCGTGGAAAATATTTTTGCAAGAAATGTAAATGATCTTCATGAAGTTATTACACAGACATAAAAGATAAAAAAGACAGAGAAGCTGCAAAAATCAATAATCTTACAGATATGGATATCTACGTGAGGAAATATAGTATCCATTATGCTTGTTATATAAACGAGCAATATCGCTGCCATTTCCGGCACACCTGCGTACTCACTGTTGAGAACAATCGACGCTACGTGACGAGCTTAGGGAACTTGTGTCGTAAGATCTAAAGTTATAAAAAAAGATAGTGTAACGCATTTTACATACGATGAACAATTTGATAAACATTGAAGAGTATTTTTTTTTTGCGATAGGGGATGGCCGAGAGAACAAAAAAAGGCAAAGAAAAACGCTCTTTCTTCAAACAAAAATGGAATACGACAGTGGGTTCCAGGTCGAATTACGATGTCACGATTGCTCGTCGGCGAACGTCATCGGTGTATGCGCCGCGCTGGGTGAATAATTCACCGGCATGTCACCTGACAAAAGCACTCCCGAGGTACCGGGACGGAATGCGACTTAAGGCTCGTGAGCGCGTGGAACACGCGCTCGGAATAATATTCCCCTCATTCGCGTGACCGACCAACCGACGGGCTCCTTGCAAGATTTCGAAAGGCCCGCAAGTTATTTTCAGAGGAATAATTACCTGGAGCGTAAATATCGGCGCTGTCGATCCTCGCAAAAGTACTCGTGACAGTGACACATCGTTTTTCTAAAGCTGCTTTCTAATTATAAATGTTTCAGCAAAGATGTAGGCGCACTCACGCGAAAGACTCCGGCTTTTAAATAAAAAACGATTCAAAGTCTGCATAAGAAAAGTTAGGAAAAAAATTAACAAAACATATCATTAAGTTACTGAAATATGCTATTTCCGCAAAGCGGTGCTTTTCACAAATATAATTTGTGAACACAGAAACTTGCGCGATTACGAAGCAACTCGTCGAGATGCGCACAGATGCGAGAAACACAGTAATTGGATCAGATAAGCAATTTGCGAGTGCTTCGCCGTTTCGCGAATAAAACGTGCGCCGTGTAAGCACGACGGTTAACATTCGCTCGTAAAAACGACCCAAGTCACAAATATCGCTAATGATGGATATTATCCGCATCCGCGACGATTCTGTGGCTACGAGAGAAACTCATAAATCTGCAGGCCTAATTGAGCGAAAATATATCCAAACTGTAGTATTCTGACCCTCGTTAACTTTGCTGCAACGGCGTCAAACAGGACAAGCTGGATTTATTTCGTGTCACGCAAACACGCTACTGTAGTAAAAGATAGTTTTTCCTACAGAATTATCTGCAAAGATATTGTATGCAGAATAAACGTCCAATAACGCGCTTTTTAAGACGAGTCGGATTATCACATTGCGCGGAAGGAAGAGGAAAAACGTTTAAGAAGTAACAGATTTTTTAAATTAATCTTTTCGAAAGAATTCTTTTCGATTTTTGTAAAAGAAAATTATTTTTCCAAGTGATTATATTGGAAGTATCATCAGAGAGAGAATAAAAAATTACGTCTATATAGAAAATAAGTAGATTTATGAGTAAAAAAATATTAAAATATAAAATATACGAGGAATATACATATTTTGTGAGAAAAGTTTGAAACGGGAAGTGAGAGATGAGTATTTCGTAAAATTGTCAATGTTTGTTAAATGTAGTACGAACAATTAGTATTTTACTTGGTATCGGCTTACATTTAACACAGAAGTTTGAAAGTTTATTCGAAACATAGACTCGAATCTTGGATAATCAGAACTTGCAGTTGAAACATGTTGTCAGGCTTTTCTATCATCACTATATTTTATAAAAACTACGGATAAGTCTCGAGATAAATCGTTGTTTCTTTTTTCTTAAGAAAAAGAAACAATAAGATGTTGCTAGAAGGTACTTGTCAAGATTTGGCAACATTTTTCAAAAAAATTCCAAATACTCTTGATTCCACAGCTCAAAGAAAAGGCGAAGGCAGAGAATTGGCGAAGCGAAAGTTTCAATACAGTGTCCTGTAAACATTCAACATTGTTCTCGCGGAATAGCGAACTTATGCCGACGACACGTTCGCGGTGTTACATTGCGGGGTACGACGTTTCGAAAATTTCTTGGGCGCGCGTTCAACAAGCGATCTCATCTCGTCACGTCTCGCCGCAGCAGCCGTGTGCATGATGACGTTTACGTGCTCTCTCACTCTCGCTCACAAGCTTTCTTACGCAAGCTCTTGAAAGATTCTCACATGGGAAACTCATTTTTTGGTCTTGCCACTTCGTCTCCACGGATTTTTATTGCTTCTTCGCGGAATAGTCGCTCGCTCGCGCACTACCTCTCTTTCTCTTCTTCGCGTCATATTTCATCGCCTATCAACTCCGGTCGGACTCGATTTCTCGACACGAAATCACGAAATCCCATCGCGAGCTTTCTACCGGTGCGGAATAAAACGCGTCTTTGCGCTGCATTCCGTCCTTTGCCGTTTTTGTTCTCGCGAGGACACGAAGTCCACGAAATTCACTTGTCACGTGCCGTTCGATTCTCGATTTGATCCATGGCCTGATCGCGTCGAGCCGTTTCGACTTTATGCGCTCGACAATACGGAACATTTCTGCAGCACCGCCATGCCGACAGTTTCTCGGCGAGTAAATTGCGAGTGTACTAACACATAACAGTTTTATGTTTAGACGATCGCGGCTTCTGTATATAGAAAGCATTATACATCTTGCAAACAAATGGAATAATTATGCAATTAGTAATTATAAGTGTAATTAATTTTCTTGTGGTCCAAACATTCTTAATTGTAATAACACATTGTCAATATTGATATCACGTTCTCAGCTCTGACAGTGAATATTGGGATGCAGTCACAGTTTCACTCTCGTTGCACAGCCACGTGCGCACTCAGGCGAGATGTGTGTTCGCACACGCGTGGCATTGTCGGATACACGTGATGCGCGCACGCGTGCACGCGTGCAGCTTGCAATTACGCAATAGCGGTAAGTTATGCAAGGCGTGCGACTAATTCTAATCCCGTTTATTGCTCGCCTTACGCCGCATTCTCCACATATTTTCATCTCTTCTCACCTTCTCGGGCGGCGTTCCAGACACGACACGAACGGTAAAGACGACCTCCATTCCGTCGAGAACTCGGTGAAGTAAAATCGAACGACGCATAGGGAAGACGAGACTGAGAGAGCAGCGAGATCACAATATCGCGGTGCAGTTTATCTTGAGTCGGAAAAGCGGAAAACGTAAATTCGATTTCTCGAAAATGTTCCGCAGCATGTGATTCTCACTGTTTTCTTCATAAAAATGCAGGCATGACATATTTTCGTAACAACGACGTATTTAATTCTGCTCTTTGTATTCTGACTGACGTAACTTTACTTCGTTTCAGTTTTGTGCAGAAATGTCTCATTTCTGTTGTCTACGTTTTATATTCTGCCGAGAGAAAAAGAGAGAGAGAGAGAGAGACCTACATCTTTTGTTTTTCTTTTTTTTTTTTTTTTTAATTTTATGGAGTGAAACTCAGTTTTTAACTAAAACGTTGTCTTTAGAAAACTATTTTTAGTACGCAAGTGTCACAAGCGCTACGATCTCGCCACTTTGATTATATTTACTGATTTTGTCCTGAGAAAGCAATTTCGATATCAGGTACATTCCCAATCCGTCGAGAAAACCATCAAAGGTATCACTAATCGCACCAGGGACGCGCATTTAATTGAGCAAGTTGCCAGAGTATCTACATACGAATATGTATCCTAGAAACGCGAGGCTAGAATGTGGTTGACCATCGTGTTCGTCCACCGCGATCACCGCGTGTATACCAAGTCTCGATTCTATCTTCAATTCCCTTCCGGATTCTGTCGCCTTTCTCTGTTTCCTGTGTCTGAGTATAACTGATAGAATGTTCTGTATTAACTATTCTCAAAGAGAGAACCATTACCAAGAAAGAACGAATTATTTATCAATGATATCTTTCCCCGATATATAAGATATATTATAGATAATTTATTATTCAAACAAATTAATTCTCTATAAAATAATACTTTTTATTGCTGTTATATAAATTAATTAATGGTTGATAATGAAAATATTAAAAATATTTTCTCATACTTCTTTCATAAAATTTATTTTTTATAAAACTTTATTATTTTCAGAGAGTGGGAGAGTGAGAGAGAATTGTAGTATTTTATTTACATTAAATTACTGTGAATGAAATAATGTTATTATTTCACCAATGAACACATTATTGTATAATAACGTTCAATATGAATTGTAGCGGCAAGCGGATTAAGATAACAAATAATTTCCGTGTGTTTATACAATTTGCTTGTTATCATGAATGTAGTAATATTATATTATAAAGTTCTCTCTCTCTCTCTCTCTTAATAAAAGATAATTTAGATATTTTTGTTTAAGTTTTTGTCTTGTAATTACATGCATTATTATCGCAATAATCTTTTTATCTAATAATTAATTATCCTTTTTTGGAATTACGGTCGTTGCTAACAATAACTATGGAACATGCGAATACTTGTAAATGTGCGTGTAATATGTCACTTAACAAGTGTGATTGTTCAAAAAAATTATAGCTATATACTACAAACTTAATAAATAATCATACAAATTTATATTGTAATTATGAGAGAACTCGCGTTTTTGACACAATCTGCGTTTTGCAGTTTACGAGTCTTTTGTGCGCAATTTTGCTATATTATCTATTATTGGTCGCGCGAAGTGTCGATACTTAACTTGGAGAGTTTTCCTGCGGTGCCATCGGTTTTTATAGCCAATTGAGAAAAAGATGAAAAAACTGAGACAAATATCGAACGGAGAGAAGAGGATGTTCTCTTGCTAAATACAAACTCTCGTCGAAGACCAATAATTGGAGCCAACTCGTTTGCGGTGTGGCGCGGATATTATGGCGAGATCGAAGTAGCGACAAAGTTAAAACATTGTCGGTGGACTTTGAGGATACGAGAGCTCATTGAACCAACAAATTATCTTTTACACAAAGTTGCGACAAGGAGCTGCTGTTTTGCGGATCGGCAAGTCTTTTTCACGGCACCGCGCTTCCCTTATTTATTTTTGCTTTCTTTCCGCGCGTTGGTTATAGATTTTTTCGCATACAGAACATATTGCATTATAATAGTGCAAAAGATTCTGTCTTGTAGATCAATGTACATTATGTAGAAAATAGGATATATCCGTTTCTCAAATTTCGCGGAAGATTACGGATACGTCTCACATTGTTTTTTTTTCTGTGATAGAATACACGTAAATCGAGTTTAAATATTATAGCAGGTATACAAAATATTTATGTAAGGAAACTTCTTATATTGTAAAAATTTGTATTTCACACTTATTTTATTAGTAAATATATAAAAATATAATAAAAACAGAAAAACAAGTTATATAATTTTGTTTTTTTGTCACTGTCACTGGATTCTTAAACAATCGACTAGATGTTTAATTAGTTGGAAATTACTCGTTATTTGAATGTTTTGCGCTTCTATTAAATTTTCATATATTATTATAGCTTAATTGTATATCAAGTTTTTTGACAAATATAATAATAAAATATAGAACACTTACTCTTTCTTTCCAAATCGTATACTTATTCTCGTTTCGAGATAAAAACGGAAAACGGTAATTCAGCAAACCATTACGTGCGGTAATTCAGCAAAGCACAGCTTTCCTTAGGCAAAGAACCTTTTATCTAACATCGATTTCTTCTTTCTTTGTTCCAGGAGGTGAGTGTCTCTGTCTACTCGCATATATGATTCTCTAGTACGGATCAGCTGTTCGAGTAAAGAACACGTACATGTAATTGCGTACGTGTAATTTGCCAGTTGTGTTTCTTATACAAACTCGATCAATAGATGGACGGACGTTTAAGTTCTGACGAAACTTTCCGTCACAGCTTTATCTAATCATCTATATACTATCGAACGTATATGTTGCAAAAAGAATGCGAAGGTACGTAAAATATATATTGTTTCTATTAAGCAACAGTGTAGAAAAATGCTCACGCACATTAATATTGTATAAATTTTATGGACAAGCGCAACAACACTTTGAGTTCTAGAACACAGATGAAGATTTAACATCTTAATAGAAGTTAGTGTACGTACATATGTTTGTGTGTGTATACACATGTATATGTGTGTGTGTATTTATACATATTGTAATAATAATAATGGAAACTATATGCTCTAAGATGACTAAAAGAAATGATTCTAAATGATTCTATTGAATTGATATCAAATGATTCATTTGAAAGTTTTAGTGAATTGTAGTGGTAATAAAATGCGAATTTGTTAGCTTAGATTTTGTAACTTTCCAAGGTATCTTTATAACTAACTCCAAATTAACTTCATTAAGTCATTTAAAATTTTATACTTCGACAAAGATCAAAGAATTCGTATGTAAGTCCGTATGAGACAATGAAGCGAAACTATGAAATTCCATGCCGATGCCCCATTCTCTTTTAACAAACGTATTTGATCTGACAGCTTTACTCTTGAAGCCGGAACGGCGGTGTAACGTATCTTAACTATTTGACATGTAATGATGATACTCCGACAAAAGCATTCCACAAGTTATTGATCGATCTCCCTCTCTTCTCTTTGCCCTGTGCAGTCAGTTAGCTAAGATTAATTTGACAAAGCCCGCATCAGGCTGCTTAGTTGCTACTTTGTGTGTGTTTGCAGTTCTAGAAGTTCTCTTAATGCATTACGCGTGACTCCCTCCTGTTATGTGTAATTAAATTGAAGATGCTGCTATTTCAAAACTGAAAATATTCCGTATGAATTTAAACGAGATGAGAGAACGATGATTCTCCGTGAATATAAAATTAATATTTCTTTTCAAAATTTGAGAAAAATAAGAGAAGCAGAAATATTAATAAAATTGCGCACGTTAATCAATCAGTAATAAATCAGTAATTATTATTAAAATATGATGTGCCTCTATTGCCAATATCAATTATTTGAAAAGTTTTCAAAGGATTTTTTATGTAAAGAATTATTTATTATTTTAAAAACATATATACATATATATGTACAGAATTTTTTAGTTGTCTTTTACTAGAGAAAAAGAACGAGACTGCGTAAACACTAATATAATGTAAGTTAAAAACGTTATACCATTGTTTTCCAAAGAGAAAATAAAGATATATTTGTGTTGCGATAATTTTCATGATAATTGAAATTTTATAACGATGCTTGAAGAAAAATGAAGACAATGATCATACTGGAAGCGATAAAGACTTTTAAAATACTATCGAAACGACTTATGTTTTTACATGCGTTATTACGCAATAATAAAATATGAATAAGTATGGCTACTAAATATGATACTCCGACGTTTTTCTACAATTTATCTTCATCGATGACAACATAAACTGCTCCACGATCGCAGTGGTTACATCAGTATTGAATTTTGTTATGCGTAAAGATATGTATCATCATACATATAATGAAATATGTATTTGTATAAATTTGTAATTATATATGAATCTCTTATTCTTCCCTATTTATTTATTAAAATTTTAAACATTTACAATTCAGAAAGATGTTAAAATGTAAAACTCGTCGCGTAAAAAAAATTTATATAACATTCCGTGCTAGTAAATTTATATATGTTGGCAAGTTTTGTATATTGATCATCATAATCTTTTCATATTAATTACATTAAATATTGTATATGTGCTCAGATGATATAACGATTCTCGCAATCGTGGAAACTATTCTACCATTAATGGTCTAAAAAGTCGATAGTCCATGCATCCATTAACGTATGCGCCATACAAAAAGCAAATTCGATCGTATGTGCGGTATTGAACGGAATCATTCGTTTTCTGATACAACGGTTGATTGGAAATCCTCGACCCGATTGGTCGGAATAGCATGCGAATAAAACAGCCCGAATTGCTATATAATGCAAAAGTGTTATTTATATTAGATACAAAAAAATTGACTTCAATTGCATAATTTTTCATAATATATATAATTTTTATATTTTTATATTTTATCTTAGAAGCGTGATTTTGTTATGTATTTGTCTAGTCATTTCTGCTTTTCACAAAATATCAAATCACAACACTCCTCAAGAAGACTTTATGGTTTTGTTTGCGAGATGTTAACTTTATTAAATTTATTTGTTCACCAAATTGGCACACAAAAATGTTAGCTATTTTTAAAGAAATAGCAGGAGTAGATAGATAGATCATAATATAATCTTCTTACTTAATTTCACGGAAGCGTGCAAATACCTTCCGCGTACTATGCGGGAATGCTTGTCGAAAGATTTGCAGTGGGAGTTGCTTTGTTCCGTTGTGAATTTACCTTTTCGCTCATCTTCTTGGATCTCTAGTCATTGATGCGGCGAGTATAATAACCAAGATTTTAATACTGCGTCTTGTTCTTCAAATAAGACGCGGAATTTGAAATTCTGTAGAAATATTACTTCCATCTATGAGAAAGACTGTATGTATGCGTGTATTATTTAGATATTATATAAAAAATATAGTGATCAAACATGTAATGCAAATGTAGAAAGACTTTTTAGTAAAAACCCACTAAACCGGATTAAAAACAACAGATTTATCAATTAAACAATTAATAAAACTTACAATTTTGCGTAAAATTTTTTATTTTTGACTTTCCTTCCTCACCCCGTTTAACTGATTTCTTTTTTATTTTGTTTTTTAATCGAAAATCTGATCATCTTAATAAAGACTATAAATAACATCAATTGTGTGTGTGTGTGTGTGAGCGGATTTTACTTTGGAAGTAAAGCACTGGAACTCTAATAAACAGTTTACTGATTTGCTTAGTAGCAAGGTTTTACTGTTTCTACTTTCTATTATATATTACTTTTTATATTATTGCAAAATATAGAAATAAATTACATCTTATTAACGATAGCTAAAGACTACTCTTTTGCAAAATATGCAATACACGAATCAAAATAGCGATAAGAGAGGGATTTTTTGATCAAATTAATTATAAAGATTAGAGCTACTTTATAAGCAGGATACAACGCGGCAGTTACAGAAAGTTGCAGACAATTGGCGTTAACTTCAAATTAGCTATAAAATTAGCCGCGGACGTGCCATCGCGGCGCCTCATTCGGCCACTTCTGCTAATCCTGAGAAAGCATACGATTAAACGTAATTAGAGATCGATAAATGGCTTGCTCGTGCGAACAACCGGTGTCGCGAGGAATTGGTTTAATTTCGCGATATGCGGTAAGGATGTCATTTTGTAAGAATTAGCATATTATGTTTGGCGGAAAATAATCGTAGCTCTTGAAAACAATCACAAATAATATATTAGAATTATATTTAAAGATATTTGAGAACTTTAAAACTAAAACTTTATTACATCTCACAGATCTTTTTTGTATTAAATGTATGTTTTATTAATATTTAATAAATTTTAACTTGTTTAAATCTTTAGTTATTTGGATTTTTCAAATAATTCTACTATTTATCGTAATTTCTATCACATATGTATTAGCTAATTAAATTTGAAACTTATCTTATATATTATAATTGTAAAGTGTTCGATTAATAACAATGTCCAAACGTATTATATGTGATATATTATAATATAATATTATATATTATATGTTATCTATGTCACACATTGTGTTATATCATTTTATAGTAAAATTTTAATGAATTCTCTGTCAATTCTATATGCAGGACAGGGAAACAAAAGAAGGACTTCGGTAATGGAGAAGCAATAAATTGTGTGGTGTCGCGCGTACTTTTAAGTTAATATTATATTATTATTACGCGCGTAATGTAGAATAATATAAAAGTATATAAAACAGTAAAAAAGTATATAAAAACAAGATATTTGTTACAGACATTTATTGCTCGTCAATGTAATTTGAAGACGAGGAAAAGGTTTCCCTAAATAATAATTACGTTTATAAAGAATTAATAATGTGATTTATTGATTCGTTTCTACAAAAGTAGAGTAAACAAGCTATTTTCTTAGCAATCGTATCCAGTATCGATTAGCACAACAACGCGTAAAGAGACGCGTGTAAGATTCGAAATCTGAAGCAAATAAGCGGCCTCAGTCGAACTTTCCTACTTCCGAGTCAGCTATGTTCCTAAAATCGTCTTCCATCAACTAATAAACTTTGCGAGAACGAGAAAAGTCTAGTCTTGACTAAGAAGTAAAAAAACATCGATATGAGAGAACTCAGAGGAAAATAAGTAGAAAAGAGCAAACTTCGATTCTCTTATCGCAGCTTTTCGATTTTCATATCTTGAAACAATCACGAGATGCGATGGTCTCACTCAAATGAGCGTTAAAAAAATATTTCCAATATTTTATTCACGATAGTCAAATGCGATGAAATATTTTTCTTTATGCGAAGAGGAATCAATATAAAATTGAATAAAAATATATTTTCCTTTTTTATGTTATTTTTCTCTGTTTTCTTTTTTTATAACTGGCTTTATTGAATGACTTGCCAACCACGAAGAATATTTTTCACATGTTAATTATGATAAAACAAATAAGGATAATATCAGTATAATTTAACTCTCTCTCTCTCTCTCTGTCTCTCTCAAGTATTCGTGTATTTAGCTTGCAAATAAAAGAAACGTTAATCCACAAAATGAAATGTTTTACGAAATGTTTTATTGCAAAACCTTTAAGCTTAATTGAATTTAAATACATACTTTGCGATTTTACGCATATGAACTTAAGAATCGTAGAAAAAATTAAGGAGAGTATCTCGACGTCTTGTCGTGTCGCTGTCCGATTGAATATATAATCAGAATGCGAAGGTGCTTACAATTTGTACAAAGTAAGAACAGATGGGGATAAGAGGATTTTATGGAGTGCGCAAAATTCAGAGCGGAAATTTATCGCAAACGCATAGCGATCTTGTGTGCTCTAGTTGTAGACGTATGCTAGCAACTCTACCACTACCACTGCTGCTATCCTGTCGGTTTAAATCTTCGTGTACCTATCTTGCTCCGCGTCGTATTTGAGCTAATCCGCAGATCGTACGTCATTCCGACGGATATGCGATGCAAATCTATGTCGTCGCAAAGTGCTCTTCGACTTGTCGATGCGACTGATAGGTTCAACGTGAAATTCATCGCGGACGTATCGAAGATAAAAATCGGATAAATAATGAGAAGAAGATTCATAATATTTCGACGCGAAACATATATATTCGTCAGGATGTGTTTGTTTCATATATAAATGCTTAATATTCTAATGCTTTTTATGCGTTTTATGTATATTTAATATA